>LS585879.1:1168289-1199073 GCA_900490775.1 Pristionchus maxplancki
AACCTTTTAACTACGATAAGTCCAAGTGGAGCACACAGGTTACTAGTTCTTTCAGCAATTTTGTTCTAATGTTCTGGAATATTTTTATTTTTGTTTTTCATATGAGTCGATCGGGAATGACCTGAGGAGTCCGAATATGACGAATTTCGCGCAATTATTTCATCACCCGAGCCGTGGGAAGGCGAGGGGACACGGGGGGGACACCCGGGGACACCCGGGGTGTCCAGTTTTCATGTAGGGATCCAACTGGACTGTACTAATTTAGTGAGAAAAGAGATTATATTGTAATCCCAGGACTGAAGAAGTTGCTCAGAAACTATCCCGTCTGTGCAGGGGAGAAATTGCATCGACAAGCCGTGAGAAGTGAGGAGATAAGTCAGAGTCTCGGAATGATCTTTGGTCTCTCAGATGTGCTTGTTTCTATCGGAGAAAGAAGAGGAATAGCACCTAGTAAATCCTACGTCAATCATTCTTCACTCTAACCCACCTCTATGATTTACGATTGTGAATACTAGGGGAAAGAGATAAAATGAACTTGTATGTAAATGGTTGTTATTCGTGAGAAAAGAAAAAATATGGATAATTAGATAGGAAGGTTGTTGTTTATAATCAATAGATCATTTATCGATTGGTTCATCCCTTCCCTTCCCTTCATTCTCACTTCTCTACTTTCTCTTAGCCAATTCGTATGAGAAATCGACTGCGATATGAAGTTCCTTCGATGGGTCGAACATTACTTCAGAGAGACGACAATTGGGAAGAGATTCGTATCGGAGAGTCTGCAATCAATATTACAGTATCCTCTTCCGATACCGTATTCTACCGTATTCTTGTGGTAGCAATGCTTGTTCTCAGACAGAATGTAGACGTCAGGTCGCGTGCCCTCAGCACTGAAAACATGAGAATACAGTATGCCTTACCGTACTCCTGATTGATTGTAAACTACCGTACTCGAGCTGACGAATGACAGTGTTGACAACATCACGGAGAGTCGTGTTCGGAGTGTGTTCATCACTGGAATGAAAGGGAGAAGATGAGAGAATGAGGGGTACGGTAAGGAATGCTGCATCCATTCAGGGTTACGGTAGTGTACAGTAATCTCTTCGACGAACCGGAAGAGCATTCGAACGATGTGGCCATCTCGACGGACTTGAGCGACTGCACGAGCGACAATCTGAGAGATCGAAGATCATTCAGAGATCAAAGATCAACAACCTTTCGATTCTTCTTCTCTGCAGCATCAGCTCCATAAATGGAGATGTACTCCGGTTCGGGTTTAGAAGGCTCAAAGATCAAAGATCAGAAAGAGAAATTGAGATTATGCAAACCATCGAAGGCACAGAGGAACAACGAGATCCATTGCGAGACAGTTCTGAGATGGGATTACGATAGATCAGTTGGAGTACGGTAGAAGACTCACTCTGGATATCTTTGATATTGATATTGAGATCATGAGAGAATTCGGCCTTGCTCGGCTCATTTTCATACCATTTGATCTTCAGATTATAGAGGGAGCTGAAAGTGGATACCGCATCGAGTTCGGTAGGTCAGAAGATGGGGCATCCCTCTCACCTGCGATCGGAAAGACGCTGTAGACGGAAACTGTGCTCGACCAATTCCGGCTTTTGGCTGGGAAGGGATACGATAAGTGGGTGAGTACGGTAGGGTACTGTACCCGTGAGTGTTGAGAAAGGGAGGAAGCATCATCTCAGAGACATCGTTGAGAGAGAGAACCGACGAGGATTTACTGGCTTTCCTGGAATACCGTAGTTGGAAGAGTACGGTAGGATTACGGTACCTTTGATTGCTGATGGAAGACATGGTATCTGCTTGTTTAGTGTTATCGACGACTGAGAGAAGATCGAGTTGGGTCCTGAAGGGAAGGAGAAGAGTACGGTTGTCGATAGATGTGGATCAATACCTTCGAGTGACGAGCACTCAACCGTTCCGGATGAGCGAAAGATAGAGAAATGAGGGAAGGGGTGAAGAGAGAAAGAGGGAACGTTTTGAATGTGGAATGAACTTGCATTGTACTCTCAACAACAGATCATTTGCTCCAACTTCTCTTGTCATGGGTGGTTCGTCATTCGTTTCTCCTTTTCATGAACGTCCTTATTCAGTTTCCCCCTCTCTCCTTCTCATCCTCATTTTCATCTCTGGCGTAGCAATGAACGTGGATCGAACGATGAAAGTGAGTTCTTCTGATCTTTGATCTCTCCACTCAACTGACTGCCAGGGATGCACTTGGGAGGGCGGAATGTTCTTCTGTGGCACTCCCGAATGTCCAAGTGGAAAGATTGAAATCGGAAGAATGAGCGATGGCAAGAGTGATATATCCAAATTCGGAGAGTAAGATGGTCACTCATTCGAGTTATCTCTCTCTCTCTTCTACCCTTGAGGACTTGCTGGGCAGGCCACAAGGTGTTGTGTTGCAATGACTACCTCGTCGGGGCGAATCCCAAGGAGGTGAGGATGGGGAAGAGAAGGGATGAGGGAGAGAGACTCCTTGTAGCACTGCCATCTGTTCACATCTCCCGATTGCTCGCGACGATGTCTGTGGGGGAAGGAGACGATCGCCACGGAAGACAAGAAGATCAATGTAATCGCCAGGTCAGAAGGGAATTCAAGTGGAAAGTGGCTTCTTTACTTGAGGCGCCATGGCAAGAGAGGTGACTGCGCTCTAGTTGATGAATTGCGAGAAGTGAAAGCTATAGCAAGGGAAAATGACTGACTCTTGGCGTCTAAAGTAAAGAAGTGTTCGAAGAGTGCGGCATCGATTGACGTCGACGATGAATGATCTCTGATCGCAGACACTGCACGATGCTCTGTTGTGACCCCGAAGTATTGGGAGCGGAGAAGGAAAAGGAAGATTGAAAGAACTCTTCACAGCTGTATAAAATCATCCCGATTTCACAAGTGTTGCTTCATATTTGATTTCTGGCTTTTTCGTTTTCTGCGGGAGGAAATGAGTCGAATGTGCCGAGAAGCATTCATTCTCGCATTCGAATCCAATCGTATCGCACTTGTCGATGGGAAGAAAGGGAAATATCGATAATTGTTTCAATTTAGTCTATGCTGTCAGGGAATCAAGTGCTCGAATGAAGTTTATGCTATGCTGTTGAATATTGAATTGATACATACATGAATATTTTGGATGGAAATAGGAAGATAGAGAATAGTGAGGATGGTCAGGCTTAGATGCATTCTGTTCCCTCTCCCTTGATCTTGGCCTCCATGTTCATCACTCCCATATCGTACCTTCAATGGATCAGATTGATCTTTGATCTTTGATCTCTCTCACCATTTGGCCACTCTCTGTCCCTTGTTGACGTAGGACTTAGGGACGTCGTAAGTGATCTTTCTCTTGCAAATCTGCAATTATCGATTGAATGGAGGTCAGGGATACAGTGTTTCTTACTCCAGGAAGGTTGAAGAGTCCCTTGTTGTTGCATCTGTGGTAGATCTTGAGTGCAGTCGAGATCGTCGTCACTTCGCTCTCCGATCCCCAAATCTCAAATCAATCGATTAATCCTTTCCCCTACAGTATCCAGTACCTCGAATCTTCCCTGTCTGTCAGTCCTCACAGTAGCCAGGTTGTCATCCGGATCCGGCCCTGAGATGGGGTACGGTAGGAGGAGATTATTGATCGAATGACTCACAAGTGTCGAGTTCCCACAATTTGACCTCGGCATCAACGAGAGGTTGATGACCACACATGAGAGTTCCTCTGACTCCCACCGACTGATGACCAGCCTGACCTGCCAGAAAGAGAGAAGAGAGAAGGAGGATCGTATTCATCCTGAGATACGGTAGATTACGGTAGGAAGGGAGAGGAGAGGGGGATGGGTAGGGAATGAATGAGGAGGAATCAGTTAAGAGGAGCGAGTTGGCTGTTACACTGAGACCGACAGAGAGGGGCTTGAGCACTTTTTATCGCCAGAGTGGATCAAAGAGAAGAGAAGAGAGGAAGACGAATGGGAAAGCAGATGAGAAGATGAAGGCTACTGAGTCATCTCACGTAGGCACTTGATGGATATCATATCGAGACTACGGCAGACGATTAAAAACCTGTCGATCTATTGAATGTAAACAGTCTAAAGGAAATTAGAGAAGGAATGGATATCTCAGTAAGAAAAAAATCCGAAATTATAGAGATCTCAAACGTGGGTAGCCCTTGTATTTATCGTACAATGAAAAGCCGCATGAAACAGAGAGAGAGAGGAAAAATGGAAAATGAAAGATGGAAATGTAAGAAATGTTGTGTGATTCACATTGTCTGGCAGAAATGAGATGTTGATTCATTCAGGTGCTTTGTTTAGATGGACATTTGCGATGCCCCCACTCTCATTGTGGTCTTCTCTTTCATTTTCACTCGTTTTTGTAAATGGAGAAGAGAGAGAGCGAAGATATCTGTAGTTGCTGCTTCAAATTCATTCATGTTGGGAGTGAAGTGAAACATCCTAGCTTCGTTGTATGTTTAAATCTCGATTGAAAATAACGAAGATTTTATCGAAAGACTGAACGCGTTTCCCGTATAAAAGCGATGAGATCATGAATTGAATAACCTAACAGGAGAATGAGTGCGGTCTATTCTCAAACAATACTTCCATAATCAGAGAAGACAGGGGAGGGTTCTCGCGAGTTCTTAGCGATGCTCGCCACTTCTGAGTTTGAATCGACGACTGCGACTCTGTATCGATGAGGACGGAAGTTGAAGAGAATTAGATGAATCTGAAATTATGCTAAATTAGTAATCGATCTTTCGAACCCTTCTCATAACTAGATAACACTCAAATATCTGACCATGCCTACAGCAATCGTTATTCCCAGCATTCCTCCTCCCATCACATCGACGTATCGATGTTTGAAGTCACGGACCTGCAGAGAAAGAGGTAACTACCGTATATCGAATCTACCGTAGTCTGGTCCCAATGAATCGATAACTGACTCTGGATAGACAGATGAAGATGGAAAGGACGAAGATTCCGTATTGGATGAAAGCACGAATGATGGAAGCGAGACGAAGACGATGATGGAGGTACAACTGAAGAAGAGATTGAGGGTTAGAGAGGAATTAGGGAACTATTTATTTCTACTGGTTTAGAAATATCTACGATTATGAAGAAGAAATGACCACTCACAATAGTGTAGACAGCAAAGTAGAGTGATGAAGAGGCATGAGAAGAGGGGAATGAGTAATGTTCGTCCGCCCGAGACTGAAATTATCCATTTATTGGTTAACCTTCGAGGACAGTACTGACCTCTCCGAGACAAATGAAGTCTTCAACGAAAGCGTTCGATCCAAGAGGACAGAGGGCATCCAGATTGGCTGGTTGACAGATTGCTATGAAATTGGGACGAAGACGAGACGAAGTTCTCTTGAAGATATTCGTTGCCACTGATGTTGCCAGATATCCGCAGGTGTAGGCAGCTGAAAGAGAAGGATAGAGATCAAAGATCAACTTGGATGAGACTAGGAGGGAGAATGGAATGTCACTCACCCCAGAAGAAGAGAGTCTTGAGGATGAATGGATGAATCTTGAACTTGCGATATTCAAAATGTTCCAGACGATGCCTTGTTACCAGCCGTCGAATGAGCGAATATTCAGACAATGGAACCTGAAATTGATCTTTGATCTCTTCGCTCATCGTTTGATCTCAACTCCCATTTAGTGACAGCTCCCCTCACATGTCTTTTCACCGTGATAAGCCCCTTTTGAACGGAGACATAAACGAGATAAGAAGAAAGAATGAAGAGACGACTATACGAAACGACTAAAAAAGCGAGCGTTGCAGTACGAAAATGAGGCTAAAACAGGTATCATTTCCGGAATGGAAGTTATCGAGATAAGAAGTGATAAGAACGATTTTGAAGTGGGAGTGATTGAGTAAGAATATTAGGGGGACTGACCAAAACGATGGTGATCAATCCATAGAGCATAGTCATCGTATCTCCCCCGATGGTACTCGGACGATCAGGGTAACGAATCTCATCGTCATCACAGAAGAAGCCCTGCACAGAACATCGCTTATTTAGAAATTATGGGAGCTAGGATTCGGAATAGAACATAGAATTCACCTGATTCGTGTAGGGAATGGTGAGGGCGAAGAACCTTGCAACGACAAGAAGGGGAATGGATACGAGAGCAATGAGTAGATCTTGGCCTGCTGTCATTGCTCCAGAAGGAGAGAAGGAGGAGTGGAATCAGATGTTTCAGTCTGGAGTCGCAATCTCCTTTTATAGGGGGTCTCCTCCCCTTCCTTCGTGTCACGGAAGAGCGAATCGTGTCAGTGACAGAGAAGGGAGCGACTGTGATAGGGGAGGAGGAGGACAATGGAGGAGAGGAGAGGGGGGAGGGGGGACGGGAGTACCTTCGAAGGTAGAGAAGGACATCAACTGAGGGGAAGGGAAGAGTGAATCACAAGGGCACAGAACTATCATTCTTCTTCCAGGCAATGTGAGTTCGGTGTTCAGTTTTGACTGTTTGGAAAAAGTTCCAAATTTGGACATGGCAATAATGCTTCTGTTTTTTTTTTGAAGAATGCATTCGAAATGGTTGTTGTTTCAGCACCTAGAACGATCATAATTTATTGTTTCCTGTAAATGTCTTCATTCGGATAGACTCCACAGAAAAATTGAGGTTGTTGTCAGTGCAAAATGGTCGCTTCTTTCACTGAAATGATCTTTCTCCTCTCTGCATGGAAAGAGTGCATTTCCCCTGAAGACCCGAGGTTATCATCGACCTTTTCCACTCTATTTTCTGACTGATCTTTCTGTCCTCAATGTGCCCATTCTATGCTGGTTTGCATGTTGAAATCAATGGCAAAAGGCAGAAAATAGACACTGATCAGTCTGAAATAGCAATAACAGGCACAGTTCAGTTTGGTTGTGAGTTGTATTCGTCGGTTTGTACGATTGAAAAGATACGACGAGCAAAAGAGAGAGGAAAATGGTTCTAGAGATTGGAAGTGATAAGAACGAAAGATAAGAATATGGAATTTATAGAGAGCAAAGGCTTCAGTGACTTCATGCCAATCGAGCAATGCCTAAGGAAAGATCGTAATGATTATGAATAATTTATGATTCAGTCGAAAGTTGTATTTGTTTGATATCTGCTAATCTATCCAAGTATCAACTCGTGACGATCATCCACTGCAGTGCTCACTGGAAAAAAAGGAAATCAGTGGATTCCCTCACTCGTCCATTCATCGATCATTCTCTTCATCTTCAATGGAAGGAGATAAGAAGGCGCGTGTTCTCTCTTGCAGAGCAGTTCCTCTCTCTTTCAACGACAGAATCAACCAATCTACGTCAATAGAGGAAAATATAGGAGAGTGAACACGTTTTACTTTTATCACATGAGCAAGCTACCACAGCCTGAAAGAAAGTGCTGGCACTAGTAGATCAAGATGAACGATGAATGTTGATGTCTGAAATGAAGTGTATTGCGTCTAGCATTACTAAACGGGGAAAATCCAGTCGGGATTAGTTCCCATAGATCTCGGGACTGAGCCTAAATAGGGAACGGATTCAGTATCTTTTTCGAGTTAGACGAACGGCGTTTCGTTCCCTTGAGAGAATTGACGTGCACCGAAAATACGAGAAGAGAAGGTACGGGGGAGAGTAATTGAGAGTGGGTTTGAATGGGTCTGAGGGAGACGAATCTACTGGTCTCTTCCCTCATCATTCAGAATGTCTCGTTGTCTATTGGATGTTCAGTTGTTGATAGAAGAAATGTACGTAGATTAAACCGGAAGTGAGAAGCATTTTCCACTTCCGTCGACATTAGAGAATTGCATGCGAAAAAACTGAACAAGGGAAGCCAGGGGGTATTAATGATGTGAATGGGGAAAAATTGGTCGTCAGTTCTATCGATCTCCCTCCATTGGGTGCATCCGATCGTTAGTAGCTAAATACTATTATGACAGCATTGTAATTTCTTATTTCACACTCTAATTCTTACTTATTGCTTGTCATTTCAGTATTAAACTATTCATTCTCTCTTCAGATCATGCACGAGCTTCCGTATTTCTTCGAAGGATATGTTGACTACAACCCCAGGGATGAAATATTTACATAATGCGATTGAAGAGCTTTCTTCGAAATTCGCACACTTGAAGGTAGTTATGTTTATTTATCACTGTTTATTATTTGCATCAAACACGTATATAGTTTTTACAACATAATAATTTCTACTCGATTATTTAACTTTTAACCATTTCCATAGAAATCCTAAATGTGTGACCAATTTGCACGAGCGCTCTGTTATGTACGATAGGTATATCGATATTACCAAAATTAAACTTTTTTCAGATGCACCGGTTGCTTTACAGTATTTATTATCATTACCAGTACTCTACTTCGGACAAGTTTGAAGACAGAAATATGTCAACGAGAGAAATGATGGTGTGGTAGACAGATATCAGGCACTTGCATTCAATAATCATTCAGATCATCATCAATAAACTGCCTGCAGCAATCACAAATATGCGAATCGATCTAGACGTTATGGTTCATCCTTTCTATACAGAACGACCAACAAAGTATTTGGTGTTCAGTGAAGAAATAAGGTACTTTCAGACTTTCAGACAATATTTCGTAGAATCATATTTCTCATGCTAATTTGTTTTACAGAATGATTCTATCCGGAATGGCACTCTTCCGAACTGAGCTGCTACCACTCTTCCTTAGTTCAATCAATGATGATCCAGTCAAGGTTTCAAACATTTAAATATATATATATGTTACACAAGGAAATTTGTAGATTCTCCGAGATAGATTATTCAGACCTTTTTTTTCAATAATCATGGCCTTTCTAAATCCTCGGTTTATAATTTGTTTCATTTATTTAATCCAGGAAATTCTTTCAAAGTCACCTCTCTTCTTATACTCGCACGAAGAAAAGTTTAAATCGGACTTGTTACGTTGTATACGTAAAGGAGAAGACGTGAGTTTTTGAAATATTGAAACAAAAAGAGAGAATAGTCCCTTATAGTGCGGAGAAGACGAAGAGAATCGAAAGATGTATCCTTCGAATCATCTGTGGTGGAATATCAAACATTTTGTTGAAAATGAAGAATGCGTTGATGTTATTGCCGAATACTCGCTGGAAGATTGAAGTGAATAATTTCATCATTTCAATTATGTCTCAATGCTGCAGCTACCTATTTTTGAGTTGATGTTCCAATAAAATCTTTAATAGACGATAACTGGAGATTCAAATGAAGAATGGAGATGAAGGGACTTCGACCGTCCATGACAATGAGTCACTCTTCTCACCATTCAATAACTCTAGTTTTCGTGTATTTAATAAATACTATTTATTGTTAGGTTTGTTTACTGCAGCACGTAGGTTCCGATTTGTATTATCGATTCTGTTTGTTTAGAAAGATACATCTTGTTTTTTTTTATTCTACTGATAAATTCAAAGCATTTCATCAGGTGATTGGGTTATTGTGCAAGAATGAAAGAGATCTCAAGAGATTAAAAATACTCAATTCCACTAGAATATCTACATAGGATGGAAAGCAATGTTTCGAATGCTTGGAGGAATGAATTTCCTTCCATTTTCATACGGATCAACACTTTGAACCAGTCTACTATCGTTCTCATCGAGTGACCAACCAATGGATGAACCCGTTGATTGAACTGAATCTTGAGAAGAAACTGTTGATTGAGAAGAAGATTGCGATCGAAAGTGATGAGGGGACGTTGGAAGACTGATCTCATTCGAATTCTGACTCGAGAGGGGAGAAACCTCAGCCAATGGTGATTGAGGCTGTCGGAACTTCCTCAGTCTTCCTGATAGAGTTCTCAGTTTAGAGAAGGGAACTGAAGGGTCGAAGGGAGAAGAGGAAGGAGTAGGAGAGAGAAGAGAAGAGACGGCTGATTGACGATCGAATGGAGAAGAGGAGAAAGGTTGATTAGAGATGAATATGGCACGAGGAGAATTGAGTCGAACCTGCAGTTGAATTCTAGATATTTCAATCGTTGAATGGAAATCAACCTGTTTCATGAGGATGTTCAATGCTTCCTTCTCCTCTCTTCCTTCATCCACTATTCTCCATTCTTCATCAGACAATTCGCTTCTGATGGTAATGAAGAAGAGAGCTATTCCATCTAATGAACAAAGGATCAAATAATCAATAATCGTTTGATCTACTTTTCTCAATCCTCGCAATTTCTCTGACTGCATCGTAGGAGACATGTGATAGATATCGAAAGCTTTCTTCTGGCTGAGATCTAGAATTGTCCTTTCATTAAAGATCATAGATCATATCACCTCATGCATTTCGCTTCCATTTGAACTGTCGTTGCTACAAGAAGAAAATCGTTGAGAAGAAGAAGAAGATTCGATCCAGTGGAAGCTTGCCAAGAACCCGTTCCTCCCTGGAACAGAAAATCTTTTCAAAATTTTGCAATTTTCCAAATTGATTGGCTAGAAGACATACGTTCGAATTGATTGAGAATCGTCCGAGTAACTGTCGAGGAGAAAGGAAGAATATTGCCTGAGCATGGAAATGGATCGAGGGAAAGAAAGGGAGGAACAAACTGGAGTTCCATCGATCAGGGAGATTATTTCATCCACTTGAGAACTACTTCGACGATTCTCGTTTGCTTGTCTGAAAATTGACGAACAGTGAATAATTCAGAATTCATTTCCCGATCTTTTTCACAATTCTGTTGTTGATCAATTGATTATTTGAGGGATGCTTCTGGGAATAATAATAATAATCAAAACAGTGGCATTGACTCACTCAAGAATCCCCTCAACACAGACGACCGCTCCTTGCAGAAGACTGAAATCATCGTGTTGCGGCTGAGTGTGCTGGAGAATCTCTGAAGAATCGACAGCATTGATCCCCTTCTCCTCTCGAACCCTTCAGCATAATGGTCGATCTACTCATCAATTGTTGTGAGGGAGCAGAGAGAAGATGTTCGATCTTCTGTCGACCAATCGATCGATCCTTCTCTTTCTCCTGTGATCTACCATTTATTGGTCAGAAGAGACAACACTCACTTCTATAAACTGTGCGAACTTTGGCTGTTCTTTTATCGTTTTCTTGAATACTTTCAAACTCGCTTCGAGTGAGTGAAAATAGGGTAGAAATGCACTCAATAGATAGTCTGTGAGTGTAGTGTAGATCTACAATTGTCTCATTCCTCCTCAATTCTCCATGTACATAATCTCACTAACATCTCCAATCGTACTCTCATCATTCCATCTTCCAATCGTTTCTCCCAATGCTGAGATTAGTCGAGTGTAAATCTTATTAATTTCGAAATTTATTGACGTAATTACGTTTGAATACCGGATGTAATGCATGGAATGAGTAGAAGATAAGGTCGGAGAGTGATTGAGAGAGGGGTGAAGAAGAAGATAGCTATAGGGATGTTATTAACTTCTGGTATGGAAAAATCATCTTCTTTCTTACTCTAACGATGAAGTCGATTGATTTGAGGGTGTTGATCTCACTCTGATACAATTCCATCGCTAATTGATATCGTCGATACTTTCCGTGATTCGATGGAACACTCGATTCAGGGCTGGAATATTTCCATTCCCTTTTCTCCTTCAGTCAATCTCACTCATTCTCTCCTTCAACCACATCGATTGGTCTTTCTTCTATTCGAACTTTCTCCGGACTGAAATACAGTAGTTCCTTCTACATATGAAGCTGCCACCATTCGTCACTTCACACCTTCTTATCTACTCGCTTCACAAACCACTTAGCGAGATAAGGAAATGAAAGGGCAAACTTTAGAGAGGAAGTGGAATTCATATTTCAAAGGGAATTCAGATTTCAAAGGAAAACCGATGGCATTCACTCACACGGGATCACTCGATTCACACTGTCCGACTCTGCGGGCCGATCGACGTTTCAGTTTGTGATGGATTCTGGAAGAATAATAGAGGTACGGTAGGATCAAGAACTCACAGGAAACTCGATTCGTTCGCACACCAACCGAGGTCTTCGCACTCACGAATCCACTGAAATTATGGGATTGAGTGAGAGGAAGAGGATAGGAGATACCTCTGGAGTGAGAATCTTCTGTTCCTTCTGAGGGTTGGAGACAACTCCGGCTGGGTCGAGGACTATGTGGGAAGCAGAGGAGAGGGACGAAATCGTTCCTCCTGGAAATGCATTCTCATTCTAATGATCGTACATTCCTCTTGAAAAATTGTGTTGACGGAACAAGGATGAGGAAGAATTGTTCATTTGAATAAGGGACCGTTCTCTCTCACGAATCTCTCAATTCGATCTCTTTCTGCAGCATGAAATCCACTCGTGGCAATGCGAAGACCAGCGAAGAGAGGTAGACGGAACTTCCTGATCTACATCAATAGATATTTGGCAATCAATTATCGTACTCTACCGTATCCTCAGTGATCTCCGCGATGAGACCTTCGGGAAGAATAACTGGAATTCCCAGTGAGATGGCGCTCTGTTTACAATAAATCAATGAAGCCACTCAGTCTACAGTATACCCGATAGGCTCGATCCTGCACGGAAGTCGCAATGAGTAGTTCTGTAACGGGGGCAATGGGATGAACCGATCGATGACCGAGTGACCGTAGAGATGGGATTACGGTATCAGGACAAGAGAGTCCTACGGTAATCCTCATGTTGAGGGGGTGCGGTGAGTGAAGAAAGGGGCGGAAATGGAGGCGCCAGTGTTATCAGAGAAGAGGGGGAGGGTCAGAGGGGAATTTGAATTCAATAAATGACGACAAACAAAATTTAAACTGCGGTTCTTCCTTTTGATCCCTTCATACATCCATCACTTCATTTCGCCCCATTTCTGTATGTCGTACGATGTGAAATTCATTTCTTCTTCTAGATTTATCGAGCAGTATCGCAAATGGAATATGAATATTGATCGTATGAGATCCATGCAATGAGAAGAAGTGAGGGGTCTGTTGATGAATACAATGTGAAACTTGAAAACAATCAGTAAGGGGATCGAAAAGGGAATCGACTAAGTGAAAACCTGCTGAATTGATTCATAGGAATCTACGGGTGGGATTTAGATTATGTTAACTTCAAACGAATTACTGTCAACAATAATTAGTGAAAAGTAGGAAAAAAACAAAACGATTAATAACGTGGTCAGGATGATAAAGCCATACTAGGAGACAAAGTGAGAACTTTCAATAGTACAATCAATCAATGGGGGGAAGAAGGGCTACCGTAATGGATGGAAGCTACCGTACTCACAATCAATGGATACTCATTCATTCATTCCTTGCCCTCTTGGCAGCATCCTCTGCAGCGTCTTCCGCTGCTCTCTTCGCATTGTGTTCATTCCTTCTATCGTCTCCTTCCGTCTCTCCATCGTAGAATTCACCCTGATCCTGTGTCACTCCGTCCATGATCGAAGCTGCAATCCAATCACTTGATTTCCCACTCCACTCAATCTATCCGCAATTAGGATAAATGGATGAATGAACGGATAAAATTCAAATTTCCATTTTGAGTTGGAGAAACATACGGTGTAGTCTATGATCGGGATTGGCCATATCCTGAAGGAGAGTCGAATCGTTGAGACATTTGATCGCATCGTCCGGAATGGCTGCAATCAATTACTCATTTCCCTCCCTCTCTTCCACCTCCATCACTTGAGGAATGGGGAGTGTATTCACTCCATACTGATTGTATGTGTACCATACCCTTCTTTTCCCATTTCTTCCCAAGTAGTAACCCCTCCCCCTCCCCTCCCCTTGATCCCTTCTCTCCCTCTTCCACTCACGTTGCATCTGCACAGAAGGGGCGAAGGTCAGTTTGTCCAGATTGAGAATCACATTCTCCTGCAGTTTCTTCAGATAATCGGGAGTGTTGTCGTTGTTGGAAGTGGAGGGATCGATGTGCAGACGGTAATTGGGGCCGAAGTACTCGAAGTAGTCGTTGTAGGGGAGCTCTGCAAGGATCATACCATTGTTATCATCATCAATTCTCCTTTGATCAATCAAGCAGTTATTTGTATTCCCTTTGACTGACCATCGGGGATGTCCTTGTCGACAGCCAGAGCCGTCTCGTAGGTCCAGCATCGGGCGACGTTTCTCGGCGTGTATCCACCGCCTCCCACCATCATCAACGGGATGTTGTAGCTGCGGAAGAATTTGACGCACTCGCCGTGACCTGCAATCACACGGTATGACAATGGGAATATATATCGTGAACTAGTATCCACTATCATAAACGCAAGAAATTTTGACATACACCACGAATAAAACGTTCCGTTTCCCGACTGTCCGAGGTTTGTATAACCCATTGAACCGCCGAAATTCTCGCTATGCGCGCTCTATACCTTTTCCAAAATGATTCACCGTAATCAAAATTTATAAAAACACCAAAAATATAATCAATAACAGTGATAAACAAGGTCAAAAGGGTGCCGAGCCTGCCGTTTGGTGCGCGTTTGTTGATAGACGCGTGTATCGTGAGCCCGGAACATTTTATTTCTATGATACGGTATCCGACTACCGTACCTCTGAGAGTGAGATTGAATGGCCCGAGTCTGTCTCCATTGAGGGAATCAGCTCCACACTGAAGGACCACTGCCGATGGTTGGAACTTCTCCATCACTCGAGTCATCACCTCAAATATACAATTGATTATTACAGTAATTTAAAATATATTTTAAATTAAATCAATAATCAATAAATCTACCGTACCGGCTTGAAGATGCTCTGGTAGGATTCATCAGTGACTCCATCTCTGAGGGGCACATTGAGTGAGTAGTATCGGCCCTTGCCCGCTCCCACGTCCTGAACGGATATTCCCCGTTACCGTACTCTCCCTGGTTATTGACTGACCTTGAGATCTCCCGTTCCAGGGAAGAACTCTCCGTATTTGTGGAATGAGACAGTCATGACTCGATCAGTGGTGTAGAATGCTTCCTCCACTCCATCTCCATGATGAACATCGATATCCACGTAGAGCACACTGAACAAATTATTGATTGGTAACTAATCGATATCCAGCTTCACAGTAATCCCTTACCGTTTGTGGTACTTGAGCAGCTCGAGGATACCCAGCACTATGTCGTTCGTGTAGCAGAAGCCAGAAGCCTGCAGGCATCAATCGATAAGACTGAATCAATCGATACTACCGTACCTCGCTCTTCTTGGCGTGATGCAATCCTCCCATCCAATTGATTGCGATATCGGCCTTCTGCTTGTTCAACTTCACTGCCGCAGCTGAAAAGGAAACAATCGATAAGTGGCTCGTCTACCGTAATCTAACCGAGAGATCCTCCTGAGGAGAGTTGGCAGAATTCGTAGAGTCCATCGAAGAGAGGACAGTCTTCCCCGACGTTGACTGAAAGGAAGAAAGGGGGAATTGGAGGGGAGGAGATCGAGTGGTCACTCACACTTCAGCATCTGTTTATTGTACAGCTTGAGATTATCGGGAGTGGCAGTCTTGAGGAAGGTCATGTATTCATCAGAGTGGAAACGAGTCATCTCATCGAAAGAAGCGGGGAAAGGACGCTGCAATTATTATATATTTACTATTTTAGTGGTAGATCAAAACTTACGTAGACTTCGAGATCTCTGTAGATGCCGTAGTTGAGAAGGAGATGGTGGGTCATTCTTATTCTGTGGGGCTTCATCACATGTCCCTGTCCGTAGTAGTAATTGCCGATATTTGCTGGAAATTTTAAATTTTAATTTATTACTCGCTCACTAATAGTCACCCAATACCGACCCCCTTGTTAGCACTAGTGATTTTTTCAGCAATGCTTAAAAATTATTTCCCACAGTGTAAGGTGAGGATCCAATAACACGATAGTACGTGATTCATCTGAGAAAGATGAATGCGAAATTGGAATAAATGGTAGAGAAGAGCGCGCGTCGAAGGATGATTTGCCAGTGATACTCTCCTCCCATACTATTACCCCCCCCCCCCCCTTTCCCCATTCATTCCTCACTCACAGTCATAGTAGTAAGCGACGCGACGTTTCGACTGCTCTTGAGTATTCTGCGCGATTGCTGCTCCAGTTCCACTCATTTTTGCCTGTAAAGAGCGAATTATAAAGAAGAGAAGAGAAGTGGGCGGAGCTTAGAGTGGGCGGAGCCGAGGGGGGAATAGACAAGAATCGGCATAGAAAGATATAATATATACCAATCGAAAGCTAGGCTCTATGGGAGTAAAATTTCTAAAACAAAAAAGTTAAAATTAAAAATTAAAAAATGGAAAATAATTCTAAAGTAACTAAAGTGGGCGGAGTCTCGGTTATTTGATGTCATACAAAATGTAAATTAAATAGGACACTTCTAATTGTATTGTTGGCACAAAATAAAAATAAAATAAGATATATATAATGTAATTAATTATAACAAATGAAAGGGGCGTGGTGAGGAGAAGAGAAATGGAGGGAAATGAGAGAGACACACATGGTAGAGTGTGTGGAGTGAGAGAACGATCGATAGAGATGCGAGAGGAGAGAGGAGAGAGAGGGAGGGAGGTAGCGTCGAGAGGAGGGAGGCCAGAGGGGAGGGGAGGAAAAGAAGTGAGAGAAAAATTGAAATGGCCCCGCCTACCGTAAGATTTTAGGTTTTTATACGGGTTTTTAAAGTTTTTTTATTATATGGGGGGGGGGGGTAAAAGATTGAAGAAAGTATCCAGCAAATGAGATATATGTATCTAAGAAAAATGAGCAAACATAATTATTAAAACAAAGAGCGTGGAAACCAGGGTCAAGGCAAGTAGCCAGAGAACGAATTTAATAATATCCAGTTCATCAAAAACCCTTCGGGAACTAATTAGAATCTTCATCCTCGAAAGCTGTTCTCCATGGGATGAGAGAACTAGTGAGGAGAAAGTGGGCGGAGTCTACGAGTGCGGGAAATTATGGAGAAGAGATAGAGAGGAGCACTGAGAATAGAGAAGGAAAGAGATGGAATAAAACCAATTATTCCATATAGAGGCTCTACGATCATAAAATCAAGAACATACTGTATGAGATAGTTATTTGTATGTAGACAATTATTTTGACGGGACATTTTACTATTTTTGAAAAAAACTCTTTATTAGCATGGGTGTTAACAAATTTAAACGATAACAATTGAATGTAATACAATTATTCAACCAACACACTGTGTGTGATACACGAAAACATAATCAAATTCTTCTCCATCAACTCTTCTGTCCCTCCTCGACTGCTGAAATTGACTGTATAGATCATTCATAAATTGGAAGACATAAATCCATCATAGGAAGAGGATGGAACAATACCTTCTTCGTCCTTCTTTTCCTCCTCCTTCACTTCTTCTCCATTCTCCCTCTCAGCAGATGCTGCTCGTTCCGCCTCCTTTAAATATCTCCGTTAGTCGTTGACGATTCAACTCTCCAATATTAATCAATATCACTACCGTACCTTGGCCATCTTGACAGCTCCTGTCACGAAATCAGCTTGTTTCGTGCCATCATCAGTGGGATCGAGGAAATTATGATGATTGAGATCAGCAAGCCACATCATCATTCTGCAAGAATTGAAAAATTAATTCCTCTATCTCTCTCAATATCCCATTCCATCGTCGCTCCTTCTCTACAACAGCTTCATAAACTCACGATTGTGTGGTAATCTCCGTTGACATTATCTCAGATACAATTTTCTCCATCTTAAACTTGTCTATCGCAGTCTCTATTTCATCTCCCCAATTACTGAGAGGAGTATGGGGTTCCTTGTTGCCAAATCTGCAATAATTCGATAAGATTTAGTGGGCAGGAAGATGGTCGAAGATGCTAACTCACTGCCTATCATACTTGTCGTAGTGCAGTCGATCGAGAAGCAGACCGAGACCAGGCGCCTTCGGAATGTCCATCTAAATACATTTATAATTATTTATTTTTAGACATAATATTGTAATTCGCAAGCTCTAAATCCTTACTCGATCAGAAGATAAAAAGCTTTTTTTGATTGCAGAGGGATCCTGCATCTCACGAATTATGCAGATCATCATTCCTGCAACGACAACTACCGTAATCATTGCTCTCTACTAATCGATTACCTATCATCTTTCTAATCTGATGCAGCATGAAACTCTGTCCCTTCACCGTACAAGTCACAAACTCTACATCTTCTTTCCTGCAAGTAGTATTTGAAAACGATTTACTTTGTATATTATTTTTCTTACATTTCAATTTTTTTGTTAGATTACAAGAAAAAAAATACAAATTTACCTGAATTCATCTCTGCATAGGAATGGACTGCCCACTTCGAAGGATATTATATATCGATTGCAACTGCGATCGTTGAAAGGTCTGGAAGGCCGTTCGTTCATCAAAGTCGAAATGCATACGTAAAAACACTAATTCCGAATGTGTGGGTTACAAATGCAATGTAGTCAACAATGTAATTTCTCTTTCAACTCTGTAGACAATCCCAGAAATTGCTCACCGTCCGGAAGTGTAATTGAAGAAGTTGTGGGTTCCCTTGTACTGTCCAAGCACCTCTCCAATCTGTGCGAGAGTCGACTCGGATATTCGGAAAGCACTGTTCGTCAGCTGCAATACTTTCAAGTAGTTGATCATTTGCAGTTTTCTGATAATCGCATTTGGAAATGGTGAGACTCATCATCGCGTACCTCCGTGGGTTTAGCGAATGCGAAGGTGGGAAGGGTGTATGAGTACGTCCTTCCATCACAGTTCTTCTGAGCGTGGAAGTTCTTAGTAACTCGACGGAATCCAAACACTCTGGAAGAGATTTGAAAAGAGTAAAAAAATGAATTGCTTGTAAATGAAAGTAGATAGTTACTTGATGTCATCGGGCAGTTTGTTATTGATGAGCTCGGCTCCATGGCAAGGAAGATCAATGACGATTGGCATTTGGCAAGAAATCATCTGTCGGACTGCAGACACGGCCTTGTCGGTTCGAGCTGCTCGCTGAATCGAGAGAGGTCAAGGAAGTAAAGAATACCAAGTATTACCTGGAAGAAGAAGTCGAACGGAGTCTGCTTGAGTTCGGGAGTGATCCATCCCAGATCCAGCATCGCATCAAGTATTTTACACTCTATTGTCGGCAAGACGTCTTCTCCGTTTCCGCGTTGAACCTCCAATCATTCATTTCCAATGAATAGAGGGGGATTTTCGACGATACCTGCATTCCAAAGTAATTCTTGCCCTGATAGCCAAGCAGCATCGCGTATCTATTTGTCTTCACGCGAATTTTCTGCTGATCTTGACGATTATCGTCGCCTACGCGACCATCTTGAACCCTAGAATCAAAAGATCGCTGGAGCTCGAACCAGTATCAACCAGGAAAAACATTTTTTATAACAGTATTAAAATAGATAAAACTCACCTATGGAGGGCGGCATCTGCGTTGCTGCTTGAAGCAGCGTTTTCTATCGTTTTCGTCATCGTTGAGCAGAATCTTACGGCGAGGCGAGCGAGCATAAATGGTCAAATAGGGCAAATTGAATTTAACGGATCTCCATCCGTCAAAAAGTAACGCTAGTTCAAAATCGGTAAAAGTCCCCTTTCTACACCACGGGGTTTTGTAGTTTGTAGTCTGGTAGATCGATAATCTTCGAAATAAATACTTATTATTTGTATTTAAGTCTATATTTTTGTGTTCATTTATTGCTTATAGAGACATGGGCAAGCATGAGAAGGGAACGCCTAAAGAAATTGCCAATCGGAGCAAGTCAAAGGGTCTGCAGAAGCTGAAATTGTGAGTCACCTTGTGGATTTTTGTCTTTGAGTATGTATATTTCCTCAGCTACTGCGAGATGTGTCAGAAGCAGTGTCGAGATCAAAACGGATTCAAGTGTCACTTGACCAGCGAAGCTCATCAGAGACAACTTCTGTTGTTCGCCGAAAACTCGAATCAGTACTTGAAACAGTACAGTGATGAGTTCAGATCAACCTTCGTCAAGGTGAACTTGGTGTACATCCTTTTTCATTTGTTATCCTATGCGTCTCAGATTCTGAAAACCTGCCACGGAACAAAGCGCGTAAGAGCAAATGAGGTCTACCAAGAGTACATTCGGTGAGTACTAGTCTAGTCACTTGAAGCTGTGCATAAAATAAACTAGCACGCATAGCTTAGATCCTTTATTTGATACGTTTTCTTGAGTCGAGTTGGAGTTGATTAATGTTGTTGTTGAAAACTTGATTACAGGGACAAGAATCATGTGCACATGAATTCGACACATTGGACTTCTCTGACTGGATTCATCCATTGGTTGGCTAAAGAAGGAATTTGTCACGTCGATGAAACTGAGAAAGGTGGGTGTAATAAACATTAACTAAGATAAAAATATGTGTGTACAAACCTAAAACTAAATCTTCAATCATATTATTGCATTTTTATTAAGCAATTAGAAATAAGCAAAATATGGTGTGCGAAAGTGGTGCATGTCCAGCCCTTCCGTTGTTTCTGCAAAGTTGAAGTTACCCAACCAGCACGAAATTGACCTATTATTTTTATTCCATTTTTGAGTAGAGAGTGGTCGAATAAGTAATGCTCGCTCATTAAAAAAGTCATAAAATCAATAATTAGCGTAGATGCGGCCAGGAAACATCGGTCTGGTTCGGGCCTGAACCGCAGGCAACAGTGCGTTTTCGCTAGCTGACTCCGCTCACTATTATTTTGGACTAATAACTGTTCGAGTTTGGTCGCTCCGACAAAAGTGCGCATTTTTTAACGTTTTTCGTCTTGGTTGGGTAACTTTAAGTAGCAAATATGAATTGTAGGGTGGTACATTGCTTACATCGATAAAGAGGCTGAAATAAGAAAGGAGGAACATCAAAGAAAAGCAAAAGCAGAGAAGGACGATGAAGATAGAATGAAGAATCTTATCGATGCACAGATTGAACGGTTAGTATTCATCCCTAAATTTTGTTCTTTCTATTTCATGTTATGTTTAAATAGCGACCATAATTTAGATAATTGGTTGCAGTGCTCTGGAGCAACGAGGAGAAGTCGAGGAGTATCGACCATCTGAATTAATTCGAAACGAGGACGACGATAAAATTGAATTTTCACTCGCAGCGAAGAAACCAACTGCTGAGGTCAGAAATTGAAGCAAATTTTCGTGCATTTGTATTTTCCGCGAATGCAATTTTTCCTAATTGATTATTAATCTCAGGAGCTGAAGAAGCCGACTGCAGCTCTGCTCGAGGCATCAGGATCTGTGTTTGATCGAATGAAGAAAGACTCGAAGGATGGCATCAAAAAGGTATGAATCACAAGTTCTAGTGCCATTTTCCTGATATTGATAAATAACTGTAGGAACCGCGTGACGACAGGAAGAGAAGTAGATCTAGAAGTAGAGATCGATATGATTCGAAGAGACATCGGGAGGAGAGGGATAAACCCAGTGAGTAATGTGGAGTGGAGATCTTTTTTCTTCAAAATTTTTGATTTTTGGATATCCAATTTGGATGTATTGTTGATTTATTGAGACAGTATAATTGCAGGTACGAGTTCTCGTGGGAAGGAAGAGAAGAAGAAGAGTGCACTAGATGAGATCAAGGAAATGCAAGAGAAGAAGAGAGAAAGGGATAATAGGAAAGATTACTGGATGACACCCGGAATTGTGGTCAAGGTATGCAAATCGTTTTTTTAGAAATAACTTAGTAGTTTGAAAATAAATCGAGATGTAAATCTATCGATAATAATTTCTACTTGAGATTATCACGAAGAAATTGGGAGATGAATATTACAAACAGAAGGGAGTAGTGAAGAAGATGGTGGATGAATATTCTGCCAATGTCAAATTGGATGATGGTGAGAAGTTGAAAAAAAAAATCTTAGTTTTTGTCGTATACCCATTTATTCTATCTTGCAATTCTCCGTTGTAGGTATTCTCGTGAAATTGGATCAATCTCACGTGGAGACTGTCATTCCATCGATTGGAAGGGAAATGCTCATTGGTGAGTCAATGGACTTCTCAAATCACCTATCCCCCCTTCCTCATTCTAGTGAATGGCGCATATCGAGGAGCAAAAGCAATTCTGGAGGCGATTCATGAGAAATCATTCGAGATCGAAGTATCTATCAATGAGGGACACTTCAGGGGAAGGAAAGTGAGAGTTCCTTATGAAGATGCATCCAAATTAGCCTGACCATCTTTTGTTGATTATTGAATTCATTAATATTATATCACTCGTTTGTTTCCTGATCGATGAGATTGCTTGTATGTACATAACGATAAAATGTTATTATATTTGCTGTATCTGATCCCTGTCATAATACACGTTTTCAACGTGCCGGATATCTCACTTCTATTTTGTCATACAGTATGACTCATACTTCTATATTGAAAGGTTTCTTTAGATGGATGCTCCTAAAAAGGAGTTACCAGAACTCAGTCAATATACGAAGGATAAAGCAGGTACAGTGTGTCTTTCATCTCATATTTTGGAATCTCTTGAAAACTTCTATTGGATCTATTGAATATAACATTGGCCATATTGAAGGTCGAACAAGGCTTGCGATTGAGAGTTACTATGCACAGACGATCACCCATTCAGTGGATAGAGATCGGAGATTCCACAAATTGGAGGAAGAACTATCCGTTAGTTTATTCTCTTTTATTCGATTGAAATCAAACACAATAAAATACTTGTTGTATGCTGAAGCCCTGCTTCCTCCCACCCATCCATTCATTCTCTCATCCCTTTCTCTTCTACAGGAGGCTGGGGACGATGAGAGACGTCGTCGCAAGGGAACTCACAGTGATAAGGAGACGGATTTCCTTCGATTGAAGAGAATCCGACTGACTGTGGGGGACTTTGACAGTCTCAAGGTGAGTCGCTCCCCTCACAAATGGAAGTACTCATTGAATGGGACAGGTAATCGGAAGAGGTGCCTTCGGAGAGGTCAGATTGGTGCAGAAAGTGGACACTGGCCATGTCTATGCAATGAAGATACTCAGGAAGGCAGATATGGTCGAGAAGGAACAGGTAATCTTGGTCATTCTACTGTTCACTCTCGGGATATCTTCCTTTTAGTCGATCTCAATCTGTAATTCTTCTTTACAGACAGCTCACGTTCGTGCTGAACGAGATATTCTCTCGCAGGCAGATAATGATTGGGTGGTCAAGATGTTCTACTCATTCCAAGTGAGTTGAGACTCATTCAATGATTCAATTTAGCTGACGAAATCGTTTTATCAAACCATGTGACAAATATTTAAATTTAACAAAAAAAATGTCAGGACAACGTTAATCTGTACCTGGTGATGGAATTCCTTCCTGGAGGAGATCTCATGACACTACTCATCAGGTTCGTTCTCAATTCGATTTTGGTCTAGCTATTGTGCCATATTATTGATTGTGCACTAGAAGATACTCCAATTTCAAATTGTTCCTTTACAGACAGGATACTCTCTCCGAGGAAGCGACAGCCTTCTACATAGGAGAGGCCGCCCTTGCCATTCAGTCCATCCACGATCTAGGATTCATCCATCGGTACATTTATTTTATTCACTGAATCCTAGGGGTTTTGTGATGTATGAGGAAGATGCGAATTTCGCATAGGACTTTAATGATTTTCCGTGGCATGTTTAAGTAAAATGTATTGAATCTATCCTTTCAGTGATATCAAGCCGGATAATCTCCTTCTCGATGCGAAAGGACATCTTAAACTATCTGATTTCGGATTGTGTACGGGATTGAAGAAGGTGGGATATATCGTTATTTATTTATTCGCTGGCTTTGTATAATTTGTAGTGGGGTTATTGTGACCGAAGTGAAGGAGTTGATGCTTTTTGATTGCAGGTGCATCGTACGGAGCACTATCGTCATTGGCCTTCCCAACTACCCGCTGATTTCGTGGATAAACCATTCGAGAGTAGAAGAAAGGCTGAAACATGGAAGAAACAGAGAAGAGCTCTCGTATGTTATGAACCACTTTCAATTTCGGATTTAAACTAGTCTCGATCGAAATGAATGAATTTGTTGAAATATTCTATTGATTAGTTTTGTTACACAAAGAAACATCTTCACTCTTTGCAGGCCTATTCCACAGTGGGTACTCCTGACTACATAGCCCCCGAGGTATTCCAACCCAATGGATACACGAGGAGTTGTGATTGGTGGAGTCTCGGAGTTATCATGTACGAAATGCTCATTGGTAAGAGTCTTTTTTTTTAATTTATGATTTACGAAATTTCCTGATTTTTTTACTACTATTAAACCGAGCTTTATTGACTATTCAACGTATCAGGTTACCCTCCGTTCTGTTCGGAGACTCCTCAAGAGACATACACGAAGGTTGTCAATTGGCAGAAGACACTCGTCTTCCCTCCCGATATGCCCATCTCCGTCGAAGCTAAAGCGGTCAGAGATTACATATTCCATTGCTTTCCATGTTTCATACTTGGGGGAATCCAATCAGTTCATATTGTGCATTGCAGACGATCAAACGATTCTGCACTGATTCGGAGAGGAGGATGGGTCACAATGCGGGACTCGATGAGATCAGAGTTTGTCCATTTTTCAAGAGAGTCGACTGGGAGAATGTCCGGTTAGTTCATTGTTTTTATAAAGTATAGAATGCTCTAAATGGATAAGGCAATTTGGAAAAGAAATATTGATGGGTATGCTTTCAGAAAGAAGCCAGCGCCCATCAAAGTGGAAGTGAAATCCATCGATGACACGAGCAATTTCGACGATTTCCCCGATGCGGATATCAAGGTAAATTACGGATTATTTTTCTTCTGACGTAAATTTGTATAGCCCTTGTGACAAATTTAATCTGATTTGCATCTCAGATGCGTGAGATGGTGACTCCGGGAGAAGTGGCCAGAAGCAATCGAGGAGTGGATGAATTCGTCCATTTCACGTATAAGAGATTCGATGGACTCACTCAGAGGATGAGATACTCCGATATTCAACCACAGGTGAGAGAGAGGGAGAAGGGGACGAGGATGAGAGATGAGATCACAGAGATCGGGAGTGGATCATTCATCTCGGATGAGTGCCCCAACTGGAAGCACGAATACGAATGTGTGAATGGAGAGAACTAATCGATCGATGGAAATGATCTACTGTATCCATATCGATTACTGTATTATCCTCTTCATGTTGTATGCAATCGTATTCCAAATTAGCCAGTGGATGACTTATAGATTTGTCGAATCAATAATATCGATCTAGACCCGATTCAAACCGTATTCCAATTCCGTTGTGATACAATCCGCCTATTGTCCATTAGCCCTTCCCCAGTGCCCAATATTCTTACTTCCATTTGTGATATACGACCAATTAGAAGAGTTGCTCTACCGTAATCTCACCTCGCAGTTCCATTGTAAGTACAGTACCCCTCACTCCTGAATATCCATAGGTCGCAATGCAGCTTGTATCCACTCTAATTCGTGTAATTCCCCGTTCGCTTTTCACTTGAATAGTGTACATTGGTCAGATAATCATATAGATAAATCTTTTCCTTTTTTATATCTCAGTGAATCTCGTAAAGAATACATGCGTAATTGTCGCCCAAATAGTATCTGGATTGTACAATGGAAGAGGCTGAATCATCACTGCAGATGCCACCGAAGAAGGGTGGAGATGCGAAGGCGAAAGGAGGAGATAAGGGGAAGGGAGGAGGAGGAGCAGCTGAGAAGAAGGTGAGAGGGACAATGAAAACAATTATTTTCGTCCAGGAAGAGTGGGGCTGCACAAGGAAAATTTAATGAATTATTCTTGCAATTGTTGAAAAATCAATTCTTATCCACTGTTTTTGAAATGAGTTTGATTCCTTGAATCAATAGTATAATTTCAGGAAGAGAAGGGACCGAAGGGAGGCACCTCCGTCAAAGTTCGACACATTCTCTGCGAGAAACAGGTTCCATATATTTTCGGTCGTTCTCCCCCATTTTCGGACGGTAATGGAATTGTTTGTGCGATGTTTGACTTCGAAATCGGATTACGGTATATGATGGGGGTGATTAGGTTAGAACGGTGTGCTTGGAATGGGGAGAATGTTGTTTGAATGCAAGAGGGAGAGATGGCCCATCTCAGATGGCCGTTTCCGGTGAATGAGAACAACTGATTTTTTTTGCAGGGAAAATGCATGGAAGCACTGGAGAAATTGAGGAATGGAGGGAAGTTCAATGAAGTGGCTGCAGAATACAGTGAGGATAAGGCACGATCTGGAGTGAGTTCCCTATGTACCCCCAAGGCCTTTTGATGAAACATGGAATGTCGAAGAAAGTGATTAATGTGATTTTTTTTGCACGATATATATTTTTTGCCTATACTCTTCTTTGTCAGGGCGATCTCGGATGGATGGTACGTGGATCGATGACTGGACCATTCCAGGTTAGTCAATCAATGCTCCCTGATTACCGTATCCAATATCTTCTCAGGACGCTGCTTTCGACCTCGCAATCTCAACTCCAGCTAAGCCAATCTACACGGATCCCCCAGTAAAGACCAAGTTCGGCTATCACATCATTATGGTTGAAGGCAAGAAGTGATCTATTCATTCATTGTTATCATTTCCTATCACCACGGGATTATCGATTGTGTAATTTGATTATGAATGAATCTTTATCAACAAGCGTTTATCTGAAGCAGAATATGGATCGGAAATGATTGCAGTGAAAATGTTGATGGATAAGCACCGAGATTATCTATTCGGTAGAATCGAAGCAACGGGGAAAGAAGTCTAATCGACAACTGAATCGGATATGCACAAATGACTAAAAGCGATGGAATCATTGTTTTGATTATGTGACGAATGTAGAGTAAAGCGAGTGATTGAATGGAGTAGTGAAGGGAGGGAATCAGTATTGGGTCTTTCTCTCGATTCGAACTGATCGAACTGATTCAGTTCGCGATTCACCATTGTTCCCATTCGATTGATGGCCATTCTCTCGACGAGAGAAGTTCGATGATGGGGATTCGACACGGTAGCCTGAAGTATGAGTACTGTATATGGAAGAAGTTATCGATTGACTCACCATTGTTGTCACGGTAGTCCTGACGAGAGCTGGAGCGAGACTGAGAGCGGAATCCAGAGAGGCCTGGAATGATTTATTGATCCACTTGTTGGCAGGGTAGGTAGCATGCGGAGATTCATGCAGTGAATAAGAATAGAAGACAGGGAAACGAAGGGATAGGGTAGATGCACTACCTTTCTCGAATTTATCACGAATGGAATCGAAGGCCGATCTACCAGAGGATGCTGATTCGGCTGAAACAGAAGGGGAACATGCAAAGACACAAGCAAATTCATGCGATTAGACCCATTCCCTAGACTACCGTAGTCAGGATACAGTACCTCCATTGGCCCGATACTCGTTCTCCATGGTCACTCGATGGGGCGAGTAGGCTAGAGGGATACGGTAGGTATGGGAAATCGATTGAGTGACCTACCTCTGTCGTCACGGAAGGCTCGATCGTCGATGGAAGAACGACGGGGAGAGGAGTACATGCGACGGTCGTTGTCCTGAAGGGGAAAGATTACGGTATGTAGAAGACTACGGTAGTTCCACTAGGGCATTGGATGGGTCAGATTGCTCACCATGGTGGTCTGATGGGGCGATGGGATGTTGTTGCTGGTTCGAGATTCGGATCGATGGAAGTACGATGCAGATCTTGCTGAATATCCATTAGCATCTGCTGCTCCTGTTGTGTGTGGTGAGATGGGAAATGACAGAAAGGTGTTCGCACCATTGGAAGCAGAGTGAGGTACTCCAGTGGATCTGATGGGGATCTCCGTTCCTCCTCTAGGGGCATCATTTCCCATTCGATAGGGACGCTCCTCTCTCTCACGAATCTCCTGTTCACGACGATATTGCGAGTCACGATCCGACTCGTAGCGAGTCTGCAAGGAGAGATTATCGATTGATCAGGGAGGTCTACCGTACCTCTCTCACTCTGTCTCTTCCACTCATCGATCCACTAGTGTCAACGTGCATGGGCGAGTCGATTCCACGGGGGGAATAGCCATCTGGATTATTGATTGGGGAGTAGATCAAGGGGGGAATAACTCACTGGAGATTCCCGAGTCGTGTCTCGTTCTGGGTGAGACGGAAGTGGATCTCTTGCTTCCTCCTTCGATGGGAATCAATCTCTCTCTTCCCGTCACTGCGGCTGCTCGCTTGCGAGCCTCCACCGTGAGACGACCCTGCAACGAAAGATTGGGACTTTGTTGAGCCATCTCATCTCTCAAGACTTCGTAATGCAAGAGTTCCGCTAAGCATTCTCTGTAGAATCCAACGAAGCTCACCCTTCCATCGATGGAACTTCCGATATCCGCAGGGTCGACATCTGCTGGTAGCTGATACTTCCTGACGAAGTACATCTTCGTGAAGTTGTCTCTGTCTCTCACATCCTCGTGTCTTCCCTCGATCATCAGAGTGTCATCCAGGGTTTTCACCTGAAGGAAAAGAGGGATTGGGAGGTGAGAGGGGGAAGGGCACTCTTCATTCTGCGTACTCTCTCACATATTTCTTCTACATTAGAACAGTCTACAATGAAACATACAAGAAAACTAGGTAATCACCTGTATCTCCTCTGGTCTGAATTGGTAGCAGTCGATATCGACAGCGAATCTGCTTCTGTCGTTGACGATGTTGGAGTGGACGTCGATTCCCTCCTTGAAGATTGGTTCTGCCCATCTCGGGTAGAGATCTCTCCAGAAGGGATCCTCACGCCAATTACGATCCATCGTGTCCAGATGAGAAGTGAACTGAAGGAGGGAGATGGAACAAAGAAAGGTTGGAAAACATGTGTTAGAAGCAGAAAGAATGGAAGGGGACGAGAGGAATGGAGAGGGGGAGGATCAATTGTTGCCCCAACAGATGATTACTTGTGGGTGAAGTGAACAAACAAACGATGAGAATAACCCTCTAAGAAGGGGAACGGAGGGAGGGAGAAAGGGAGGTTCAATGGAGGAGAGAAGCTCGATCTGATTCACACTCCAATTCCATGTCAAACCAAAAAGGAGCTGATTCAGAACAAGGAAAATGGAGAAAAAGAGAACATGCGTCGACTCTTTCCACCATTCCAATCAAATCTATTCCAAAACGACCACGACTTTCCACTATGGCAGGTATGAAGAATACGATAGAAGGTTGATCTTTGATCTCTTCCAGTCTCTCCTCGTCTCTCTCATCGAGTCGTTCTATTGGGTAGGTCACTCTCTCCTATTATCCCATCTTCTCTCAATCAGGCGACGTCTCAGTGGGTAAATCAGCCCTAGTCCATCGATTCATCCATGGGGAATTCCTCGAACACTACAACACTACGATTGGAACGGCCTTCCAAACGAAGAGAGTCGCTCCGAGAGACAGCGGAGCATCCAAGTGAGTGACCTACTGTCGATAATCGACTCCTACCGTACTCTCAGGGAAATTCTTCTCGAGATCTGGGATACTGCGGGTCAGGAACGATTCCATTCCGTCATTCCTATGTACTATCGAAGAGCACAAGTGAGAGGGGGATTCCTCTCTGTCTATTCATGGAAAGAGTGAATCAGAGATGAAGGAGAGAGTCGTTCGTAGTATTCATAGAAAAGGAAGAGAAGTGGTAATGCCATCGTTCCTTCAGGCGGCCATAATAGTCTACGACACTCATGCTCCCTCCACCTTCGAAACGGCAAAGATGTGGATGGGTGTGGTGAGTGGGAAACGGCGTCCACACCAACCTACCGTATCCCTCAGTTGAGGGATAACTCGGATATCGCTCCGGAGATGATAGCTATCGTAGGAAACAAGGTGGATCTCGAGAATGGACTGATCACTCCTGAGGAAGGAAGGGTAGAGATTATCGATTGATTGAGTAGATCAACGAGTCTTCAGGAATACGCTGAATCCGAAGGAGGAATGTTCTTCGAGACTTCTGCCCTCAATGGAATGAATGTCGATCCACTCTTCTTCAAGATCACTCAGAGACTTGCGATGCGAGAGATACGGTAGGGGAAGGTCGATCGATAACTGATCTCCCTCAATTACAGTACTCCATCGATTGCTCCCATCCAACTTCTTGATTCACCCCGTCGAAATCTGCGTCAATGTTGTGGAGGATTGATATGAGTAATGATCAGACTTTCACTACTTGTTATCAAGTGATAAAGAGATAGGAAGGAGTCGATTGTCCTTCCCCCCGATCATTCTCTTTCCTCCCCTCCTTCTCTCTCCATGGACATGGTATTCGCAGTGCAAACTGGATGAACTCTTGCATGGATCACAACTGGACTCTCTGCCTCTCTCACCATTCTCATCTTCCTTCTCTCATATCTATTTCATACAATCTCTTCCCCCATTCAGCCCTCTTCCTTCTCCCTTCAGACTACAACTCCACACCCAATTCTTATCACTGACCTCAGAATCAATGACATTCTCATATCAGAACAATCGTTTCCACCTTTTCTTTCTACCCATTTGTCTAAGGGAGATCTCATGTTATGACGAGGAGGGGGGGGGGGCAACTGTTGCGTGGTGGAAAGGGGATTCCCTCTTTGTTGTCTTGTGGTTTCAACTAACGTTTCTTCAACATCTGTGAGTGATTGAGAGGGGATAATTACTGAAGTTCGCAATAGTGCTTACTACTTCCCCCCCCCCTCCCTTCACCTTCTCTCTTCTCTTTCTTCTCCCCTCCTCATCTCTCTTGATTCAACAATGCTTACTCATCATCAATGAATTTCCCTCACTTTTTCATTAGGCCCTTCTCCTCTCTCTTCCTATTTCCGTGGCTATCTACTCTACTCATTTCTCTTCGTTTCTCAGATGTTTCCCTCAATGAGCACTCAGACTACGTATAAAATCGTCGTCGATGGGGCAAAGAAATCGGGGAAGAGTTCCATTCTGAGGAGGAT
>LS585879.1:1208107-1231650 GCA_900490775.1 Pristionchus maxplancki
ACTGTTTTCGAGTTTACATATTTAAAAGTTATTAAATTAAATTTCCACAAAACGCATCTTAGGCAATCACATGAAGTGGTCAAATTCCAAATATGGCGACTTTTTGTCAACTCTGACGCATTTGCGAGCCGGGACGGTAAAGTACCGAACTATTCCGTACTATTCGGTGCTTGTAACGTTTTCCGTCCGCTTGACGGTACGGTATGTGATCTACCACCAATCGATAAATGATGACTCATTTAGGATTCGATGCCTCCTCTAGTTACCCATTCAGTATGTATTGAAGGACCGCGAATAGTGAATTTGGAGATTTATGAGAGAGTTCCTTCAATAGACACTGAAGTGGTTTGTCATCTACAATTGAGTGAAGAATATCGATTGATTCAGTTGTATGACAATGTGGATGCGTCAGTCTTCACCTACGATATAACCAATAGGAATTCATTCGAAAAGGTGCGTGAACTACTTTCGAAAGTGTTCGTTCTGATTCGGAATTGAGGCGGAAATGTTTGTCTATCTCGTTGTTCTCTCACTCATTCGACCGTCACTAACTTCTCTCCATTTCAGTGTCTTGCTCGACTGCAGAAGATTAGACAGAAAATGAAGGGAAGAGGAATCTACGGACTAGTCGGATGTAAGAGTGATCTCATGAATGAAAGAGAAGTCGAAATGGAAGAAGCACTGGTGGGTTATCACTCGAGTCATTCTTATCACAAGGAGCGATTAGGGGGCGTTGAGGTGCTGTTCACACAGAGAAAAACAGGCGTTTGCAGGATTTCGCGCGTGAAGAATCACTCGATTTTTGTTTGGAAGTCTCGTCGAAGACTCCAGTGAATATCCCAGGAGTTTGCACTATTATAGCAAGGAAATTAGAGAAGAATAAGGAGAAGGAAAGCAGAGAAAGCAGAGGAAGTTCCCCTTCGGAGACAGAATCACTTCAAAAGGGAGACCCATCAATAATCAGTCCCATTCCATTGAAGAAACGGATTCGGAGGTTCATTTGTTGTGTCTAGACGGGTATGGAGAGAATCGAAGCATAAATGACTTACTCGAGGCATCACTGCATCCATTTTGGGCCAATCGGCAGGCCAATCCCTCCAGAAATGATCGGAATCACGATGGAACTAAAGAGAATTCAATTAATGAAGACAGAAATATCGATTGAATGAATGGAATAAATGGATACAGACTAGTCCTCTCTTTACTACTCTTCTCTCTCTCTTTGACACTACCCTCCCTTCTCTCTTTCTGTCATAAGTACCCGTATATTCACTCGTTGATTCCACCCTGTAGAAGGAAAGAGAGGAAGAGAGGCTAGTTGAGTGGACGGGATTAGGAAAAGTTGAGGAGGAGACAGGTAATTGGTCCCTTTTCCCTCCCACTGATCCCCCTTGAGATGCCTAAGCACTTAGTTCTATTAGCCATTTGAATTTTCGAATAATAAATCTATTTTATATTCCCGAAAATGTTTCCCTACCCATTCCGGTGCATAAACCTCCATGGCGAGATATTGAATGGAGTGTGAAGGAATGATCATAACTTCTTCCCCTTCTTTCGTCTCTTCTCTTCACCTCTCACATGTTGACATTGATTCAGAGCGAGAGTCGAAATGGGAGATGAATTCAACACTTGGAAACTCAAACAGAACCTTCCCAAAGTCACCCTCTCAACATAACAATCTCGCACAGTTTCCGTGATCTACCTGTAGTAAACAAGTGGAGCTGCACTAATCCCAATGAGTACAATGGAGAAACGTCGACACTTCTTAGATGGTTGACCCAAGTTCATCGGAATGAAGGGGCAGTGAGAAAGGAAAAGATGGGAAAAGAAGACTCTTCAGGATAAAACCCCCTATTGAATACAAGACGTAGAAAGTAGTATTCATAGGTAATAATGAAGGTTAATTAATCATCTTCACTCACTCTGCCCATGAGATCTCTCGGGGTGGGCCAATCTCTTGGCCAATCCTTCCAATCGTCCATCCACAGATCAGATTGACCCCACCACGAATCACGATTACTGTAAGATCGAAAGGTTACGGTAGGTCGAAGATACGGTAGCTCACCGAAGGGGAAGCTCGGTATCGAACCAACGACGAGTCACAACAGCCATCGTGGATTCTGCAAAGAAGGAGATAGACGATATTCAGGCGAGAGAGTGTGCGAAATCGAGAGAGTGCGACAAAATAGTTGGTGGAATGAAGAGAGGGAAGAGAAGTGCTTGAGGGATGGATTGGTATTGCATGAATGAATGGGTTCGCATCCATTGAATTCAATAACGGCGAAAACGTCGAAATTGCCCATCGTAACTTCGTTGTTACTTGGATACTTCGAGGAAGATAAGATTGATAACTACGAGGATGTTTTGGATGGAGAAACAGTCAGATGATAGAAGTGATCAACATGAGATTATTGTGAAGACAAAATGAGAGAAGATTGGAGAAGAATTGAGAGGGCGGGTAATGGTACTGATGGTGTTTACAAAGTAGAGAAGATTGGCAGACCTATGGTAAAAAGAGGAATGGAATGTGGAATGAACGAGAGGGAAAGAACCATTACCGTACTCTTAGAGAGTTTCCAGACGGGATTCAGAGTTGGATTGAAGGGATGGGCTAACTTATATAGGCTGAAGTGGGTGGGGTCGGGTAATGGAAGAAATCCCCGATTTGGGTGAGTCATTTCTAGTATTGCATTGATGAGAAAGAGGGAGGAACAGGGGAGAGTTAGAGAATGAGAGATGGAAGTACTGTCGAGAGGGATGTTGTGGGTGTGGCACCTCCCTTCAATGACCATTGTGAAACGACCCACGGACACAAAAACTCGCTCCATTTCACACATTTCTCATTCGGTTCGACTGTTCCATTAGAGAGATTAGAAGGAAAGTTCCAGAATTGATGGGATTACGGCTAATGGCTTCGATCAACCCACTCTCATCCACTTACTAACCTCGATATTTCTAGTTTTCCCCCCGATGAATCTCAGCTCAAATAGATGGATTACATTGGGTATGACTAAACAACAGAGTTCTATTTGAGTGTTCCATTCCGAGTTTCCTCCCTTCTCTCTTGACTTTGTGTGCCGGTTGGATTATTTCAAGTGGAAGTGAGAAAATGAGTGGAGAACGAGGAGGAGGAAAGAAAAGCATGAAGAAAGGAATGATGTGGGCAGATATCGAGAGGAAATCGGCCTCACATCGAGATACAACCATTCAATTCCAACAAAAGTTCATGACATTATTTTCTGTGTTTGTATTTATTCTTCAGATCACATGATTCTGTTGCTTCGTGAGACATAATTGAGATTGAAGAGTATCGCGCAAATAGCGTTCGGAGTTGTTATTGTAGTTCTCAGAAAAACCTACGCCCATAAAAGTGTCACTTTGCCACACGGCCAAAGTTGGAAACGAACCCTATTATTAGAGAGGAAGAGGAATGCACAGAGTGTAATAGTTTGCACACCTTTCAGGAACAATGCACTTTCCTCCAACCATTTTGATCTGTCTCCCCAGTGGAGATAAAATCGCAGTCGTGAAGGGAACGAGATGAACTCTCGATCGAGAACGGTTATAATCAAGAAAAAAACAACCAATAAAGTTTTACTGCTAAGACAATGAAGACACATAGGCAACCATTTTTTTAAATGATAGTTTCGTAATAATTTCTTTCTCGCTGTTTCTCTTCTTCCTTTGCGCATTCAAAATTCTAAACAATGGCACTGCTAAGAAGATGAATAGCAAATCGTAATGTTTTTGTTGTTGCTGGAGATGAGTTGAAACAGAAATATTCACGAAGAAAAAGGGTTGTTCCGATCTGATTTATACCTGCAATTGATTCTATCGAACTCGATTTTACGTCACAGCTTGCAATTTCGTCTCGGCACTCTATTAATCGTGGTTTCGAATGAACGACGATTGAAGTGAATTCCTAATCGTCTTTATACAGTTCCCAATTGAGTGATTGACGCATCTCAACTGAAAATCACACCCTGTTAGATCACAGAGAGCACTCTTGGTGAAGAATTGTGAAGAAAATGTCGATCATCTGCACAGGAATCATCTTGCCCTACCTTAGTTACAGTTTCTGCAGTTTGAACTCTACAGTCTTCATTTTTTCGGTTATCAAGTTCTCAAAGAGTTTCTCCTTGATCACATTTCTCACGCTCTCTATTCACAGTAATCACGAGATCGAAGAGTCTACAGCAGAATAATAACAACGAACTTTCCAATCATCTAAATGGAGCAAACTGCACAGCATTCATCTAATGGCAATGTATATGCCGTTCAGTTGAATTTACTTCGATAAAAACAACAGCAACAAGTTTTCACAATAGTTCAACTTCCCCCACCCTTTGACATGAGTAACCCATTTCATCAGAAAGCCAACCCAATTATAAGTGTAGACTCAGAGCTGATTCAGCTGGTTTGAAATGGCCAAAGAACCGCCCATAGACAACTTTCGAGAGTTCGATAGTTTATGCGTGGGAAGCAAGTGGAGTTCAATGAGTGTTCTCGCATGCTTTTTCATTATCCGATTCGTGCTACACACAAGAGAGACAAATTGCATGCAAGGGAAGAGGGAGGGAAAACACTATGAAGTCGAGAACAAGCACTATAAAAGAAGGTTTTGATGCTCCTCCCTCGCCAATTACTCCAATCTTCCAATCTGATCTCACAATGATCTTCCATCTGCTCATTCTTCTCTTCTCTTCTACGGCATTCGCTCAGTTTGTGGGCCCTGTCCCCTATGGAGTCGAAGAGGTAGATCACTCCTTCTGATTCCATCTCAATCAATATTCTTGCAGCCTCAAGGACCCGTTCTGAGGACTGGCAGACATCGTGTTGTTCATGAGAGAATTCTCGGACAAGAGGTGATTATTGATAATTGGAAGGTCGAAAGGAAGTGATTTCAGCATTATGGAGACACTTTCAACGATCGTCCCTTCGAGCAGACGAATGAAGAGGATCGAGTGATGAATAGAGGAGGAGAACACTTCAGTTATGATGGACCCATCGAAGGAAGAAAGGTCTACATCTACAAGTGAGTGATCCCCTTTCCATCGAGAGATCTCATGGGATGGAATACAGACGTGTGCACACTCCTGTCCGAATCACTGATGGAGTTGTCGAGAAAGTTGGAGAAGGACAACTCATCAATACTTGGGCTGAGGGAGGATACAAGGTAGGTCAAGGCAGGCAGATGATGATTATCGATTGATTCAGAGTGCCCAGCGACACAATCTCAATGTCTTCCACAGAGTGGGAAATGACGTCTATGCAGGTGACGATTGATCTCATTTACGAAAATGATTTACTCAATTTCAGACAGAATTGTGCCTGTGAATGAGGGATTCGTGCTGTAGATTCATCGTTGTTCATTCACTTCCATTTGATCTCAGCTGAATGAGAGATCTCGTCTCTACGTCACTAAATAAAGCCATTGCTGCCTTCCCATGTCATGAACTTGATAACACAGTGAAAGAGCTTGTTGCATAATTCCGACATCTCGAACTGGATAACAGTCCAAAGGAGCCCACCATTGAAGTTTTTCTTTAAGTATTTGATAAGCATAAAGAATAAGAACGGGAAGAGAACTCAAGCATATTATTGTTTAAAAAATAGTAGATCAAAATTCACTCCTTGGATTACTGTAAAACAATTCGTCAAACTTCAAAGCCAGGTCCGTGGAAAGGGAATATTTCGCTATTATTTCAAATTGAAGTGTGACCTTATTTTTTCGTGATTTATCGATTACTCTTGTTTTATTGAATTTCGGTTCTCCAGGGCGCACGTAAATGCCTCTTTATGCGTGGGCCCACTGAAGAAACTAAGCCATTCGAACGCGTCGTAGTCAAGATGGAAGAAGAAGATAATTTCGAGTTAGTTTTTTTTTGTCTTTTCAATTCTTTAATTTTCGTTTAATTTACTCTAATTTAGGTTCAGTTCGAGCGAACTCTTCCTCAATCACGATGAGAAGCTTCTTGATGTCGATCCAAAGATTGCCGAAGAGCAAGTGGAGAAATTTCTCAGGACTGGTGGGTTTATTTCTTTTTTTTTCATAATTGAAACGTAATTTCGTCGTAATGTCAACCAACTGCAATGTCAGGCGATATGCAAAATGCGGAGTACTGGACAGATCGTCTCTTTGCTGTTTCATGGACGAGGGAGCTCTCCTCGTGGACTCGCTATGGCAAGCTACTCCAGGTTCAGACATATTTCCCTTTTCATTCTACAATGATGTTCAACTGATTGCTTCCAGTACCTCGCTCGTTGCCAACAGTACATGCGAATTATCGCCATCAGTGAGCGATTCAACCTCCATACCCAGTTAGTTAATTCTTATCTACTTTGTTGTGTATTCGCGATATGTTGGCCTGTACAAGGGCCACCCACCCTACTTTCCTATAGCCTTCACATTTCTTTTATAATTCCATTTTGCAGTCACATTCTGTTCATGCACTACTACGTCCTCGCCCTCACTGAGAGGAAATTGTACATGCATGCGATTGGAGTTCCCTGTGCACAATTTGTAAGTTACTTCATTTAAGATTCAGCCCTGTTAATATCGATTTCCTGTTCTTTGTCGACGTGGTAAGTTTATTCGATTGAAGAAAATGTTTATCAAATGCGATTAATTTGCAGCTCCGCGGGGACGATTCTATCGATCTGGTAGACGTTCCTCTCCTCGATTCGACTACTCTCAGAATTGTAGATCCTGAATTTGCCCATGAAGTTGAGGATACTATGGAGTTGGATATTTTCGCAATGGAGAACAATGTGAGGCTCACTTTAGTTTTTGTGGTTTTACATAACTTTTTAAAAAAAAAAGATCGAATTTAAATTTTAGGTCCGATCGGGTCTTCTTGTCTCCCTCGGTCGAGCCTTCCTCCAGACTGAGAATAGAATGGCTGCAGGGAAGTGTCTACTCGCAGCCCATCGACTGAACAAGGCCAATCTCATGGTAGGAAGAGGGGAGAGATTATCCATCTCTTGTCCATTCCAGGCGGAGAATCTACTACTCAAATACCATCTCCTCACCTCTGTCGATAGAGAAGAGTTCTTGAAATACGTAAGCTGCTACATTTATTATCTAGTCTATCATTTTGTATTAATATTTTCTGCTTCTTCAATTTTTCTTTGCAAATAAGTGTGATTCAGCGTAAAATTCGTCGCGATGCAAATCCAGTGGCAGCGTCGAGAGATCCGCGAGAATTGGTGAGTGAATACGAGATATCGTGCATTGAAATTATGGTTCTATCACGGTAATACAATTCAATATTCATTAGGTACTGCGTGCGAATGAGCTCTACGACGACGGTGATATTCTGACGGCGAATAAGATGACGACGAAATTGATCGATTCGATGGGACTGTATCAGGTACTCTTCGAAGGATATACTTATCCCACAGTAATCCATCTCTTCCTCTCAGGACGCAATCCTCATTCACATCGCTACTCTCGTCCAATTATCAGAGGCCGACCATTTGTTCCTTCTCGCTCATCGATTAGTGGAAGCACAACCAGACAGTGAGATGAGTTGGTGAGTGGAGAAGATGGTGAAGCCACTAATTGTTTTGATATCAAACTGGTCGAATTCTGAAACTTCAATTTGATTGAACCGATAAAGTCTGCAGGTATGCCGTCTCTCTCTACTACTTCGTATGCAAGAACATCCAGGCAGCTAAGAGTTTCATGAGTAAGTTATCTTTCTCCAAAAACATTACGCATCAATTTTTAAAAGTGTTATGAAATACATCTAGTTAAAATGTGAAAGTTTATTAAAGAGTACAAGACGCTATCTATCAAGATGATTGATATTTTGACTTGTAGACAAGGCGACTACAATGAACGAGTGTTTCGGAGAGGGATGGCTGGCATTCGGACACATTCTAGCTTACGATTGTGAACACGAACAAGCCATGAATTGCTATCTCAGAGTGAGTGAACAGAGATCATAATTTGACGGTGATATTGAATGGGGGATTCGAAGTGTGATTGTGAATGATGTAAATGCAGGCAGCACGAGTGCTCGAGAAGCGATTCGAACCCTTGTTGTACATTGCTATGGGCCACTGCTACACGAATAACTTCAAGGTGAGAACTCGTTGGATCTAGTGGTGGTCGAATGGATAAATTGTAGCTAGCGTCAGACTTCTGTGAGGATGCGTGTGTCCTCGGGGCTGGATCTCCCATTGTGTGGCACGAGAAGGGAACACTTCTCTACTCGAAGAAGATGTATCCTGGTGAGGAAGAAGAGGGATTAAAAAGAGGATTAGTGATGTAAATATTCTCAGAATCCCTCGAGTGTTTCCTTCGTGCAATGGCAATCATCACTCGATCAGACGAGGGATTGGGACTGGATGAATTGATTGAGAAGTTAGTTGTGATCGCTTGAAGAGCTATTATGAATTGATAAGCGGCCCATCTTTGATTTATTATTTCAGACCACTCGATCCATTCTGGGAGCCTCTGATGAACAATCTCGGACACGCGAATAGAAAACTCCATCGATTCGAGGATGCCATCGCATGCTATAAGTCCGTTTTTTTTACAATTTTGTGAATACACAGCTGATTTTACTTTTTTTGCTTCAATTAATTGAATATTGGACACAATTATGATGGATGAAATCAATATGGACGAAACATGGTATCCTAAACCAATTCAATTGTGATTTTTTTTACATTCGTTGCGGAATACGCACTGGTGCGAAAGAGTTGACTGGCATTAGCGATAATCATGAAACGCGAATCTACCTATCCAAGTCACATTGATGAATGTTTTTCCATTCAGCAAGGCTCTCCTTCTGGTTCCCCAGCAAGTGACCACTCTCACTTCCCTCGCATTCTCCTACGCATGCATTGAGGTTAACATTTAAAAATAATAATAATGCACTAAATTAGGTGTTTTGATATTTTCAGAAGTATCAAATGGCGACTCAGTACTTCCATCAGGCACTCGCCATCAAACCGTTCAGTCAGGTAATTAATTATTTTTAAAAAGCATTTAATTTATTATTATTATTCGTTATTTCAGTTCGCGAAAGCAGGTCTGGATGCGATGATAACACAGCAGCAGTCGGTGAGTGAGAGGATACGGGAACTTATTTTTTCGCGAAAAATAGCAATATTTGGGAAAAATTAACCTCTGAAAGCAATTGATTCACCCGCTAATTATCTCAATTCAGTTGACAGTGGTCGAGGCTCGTCGGAACATGGACAGTTCAATGAGTCTCGATGAATTGAAAGGAGAATTGTACTCGAATAGAGATCCGTTCATGGATAAGGTGAGGGAGGCCTTTCTGATGTGGTGGAAGCAGTTTCAATCAATGCATATTACGAACTGATTCTTGCAGGCGAATAAAATGGTGTGCGAGAATATGAAGCGTGATTTCGTGCCGAGGAAGCATCCCAATCTGCTGTGCAGATGCGATGAGTGGTAAGTTCGCTCTTTTTACATATTAGCAGAGTTGATGTTCTCTTATCGGAACTCTGGAAATCTTGTCGAAAACAGTAGCGTTTGTTGTAAATTTGAAAATAAATTGTGGGCTTAAATATTGTTTTGAGTGGTGGATGTGGCCCAGACGATGAGATGGTCACTCCGAGTACATCGAGAGGAGAGAGATGCACGAGTACTAGCTGATTACACCCTTCCCTTCTCCCTCTCGACCATCCTCTGATGATCATGTACGGTACTTCTTTAGTTCTCATTTCACATTGCTACTTCTTGCTATGTAATGCTAATACATTTTATCTTTTTTTCTCTAGAGATCTTTATGTTAATACGGGCTGTTTTCCACAGATTGTGACACATTTATGGCGTGAATAAAATTTTATCAATTTTTTCAAGGCGCGAAATTTTTACAAGCAATGGGAGTCTTTAAACCTGATAGTGTGAGAACCAATCTGGATAAGGCAAGGGGTTATGGTAGGCAATGAGGGCAGGGTATGGTAGGTAGTCGATATGTGACCAAAGCCGGGGTTATTAAATGCCTAGGAAGGGAAGGAGGATGAACAATGGAGTGTCTAATAAGAGTAGAAGTGTCTTGTGGTGGGAGTGAAAGTGCCCGTTCCCGTATCGACAGGAATGAATCTTCCATGGGCTCCAGGGGAATGGGGAAGGAAGGCAGTGGAAGTGGGTGAGACTGAACGGACGTCCACTGAGAGAAGGTCTCCACGGGGAAGAGTGCCCTGCAAGAGGGGAGGGAGTGAGAACAATAATGGTGTTTACGACGACCAATTCGAGATAGAGGATTAAATTTGGTACCTTGGAAGGGGCGTAGTATTGAGTGGAAGCCATCTGGGATCGTTGAGCTGCCATGTAGTCCTCCTTCTCACGTTGTTGCTGAAAATGGGTGGATTTATTCAAGTGATTAGATACTATTTTGGTATTCCAGTGCTCAAATCGTACAGTGCTACTTATCTGCTCACCTCAATATACGCATTCTCAGCAGCATTTCCTCCTCTCGTGAAGAAGATGAGAGTAGTGAGAATGACTCCAATCATCATGGAGAATGTAAGAATGAGCATTCCCAGACCAGCCAAGTAGAAGGAGTAACCATACGTCTTCTGAAGACGGGAAAAATCATTTTGTGTATAATCTCAGCAGTTAAATACAATTTTGCAAAAGAAGTGATGGTACCTCGAAAGTATTCTTTATTCCGATGAGATACTTGCTCTCGAGCATCTCAGCATTGATCATGAAGACAGCGAGACCGATGGAGAGAAGCAACCCTCAAGAATGATCTTTGATCTCTTTCAGTATTTTTTTGAATCGGAAGATTCATTGCAAATAATTATAATGGAAAGTAGTAGATGCAACTCACAAGCCATGAATACGCATACATCGTAGATGATTGTGGTGATTCTCAATCTCATCGGTTTGAACACTCCCAGAAGGGAAGCAGCGACTGCGATGGTACCGAATGCCATCGAGATGAGAAGGAGAGTGAGAACTGCGTAATGCCAACCTGAAGGCAGGGATTGATCTTTGATCTCTGGTTTCGACTCACCGAAGAAATAAGGAGTGCGAAGAAGCTTCTTCCTGCAATCTCCAATGAGGAGGAATCGACAGACATCAACCTAGAAACAGATTGGTTCGATTTGTTGTCGAAGATGAATAATGAACCGAGTACCTTCTCATAATAGTTGATGAGGTTATCACTAAAGATGTACCAGCACTGCGCTCCCGTCTGGCAGTAACTCCATAGACCGGATTGGACGTAGCGACCAGCGTCCAGATCCTCTGCTACCTTGAATGTTCTCAAATTATTTCCTTCAATACTAATTGAGAGTCTTAGAAGCATCAAAATGTTTCGAATAATACAAAAACAAATACCTGCCATGCAGGAGTGATCAGTCCAATGAAGACGAAGAAGTTAGCGAGAAGGATGGAAGCAGCAGATGCAACCTGCAGAATGATCATTATGTGTCCTATCTTCCATATCATTTGATTTCATTCAGATGCATATCTTTCTTGGAAAGTCACTCACTTGTGTTTGAAATAACCGATTGTTCCAGTTGAATCGCATTCTGCAATGGACCAGTTCGAGTTATGAGAAGAACAAGGAAAAAGTTAATTGCAAAGGAGGAGACTAAACTTGTGAGAGGCAATGAGGGAATGAGATCGAGGGAGAGGATTTCGAGCGATCAAAGGAGAAACAGATATGGAAGTCGATTCGAACGACTGATGGGGTAGGTCAAGAGAGAAACCAGTGAATGACTTTATCGAATGAGACATGGGAAGAAGCACGATTGAAAGTGAGGAGGTGAATATAATTAGACCCGTTGAATGAGAGAAATGAGCGAGAGGGAGAGATGATGTGTGTGACTCGTCTATTCAATTTGATCTACTCGACCAATAAATTAGTAATAAGATCGTGGAGTGGCAGGAAGGGGTTTCATTGCGAAGTGTTGATCGATTGAAGGATTCGATGAAGGAAATTGATGAGATGAACGGTACGAAGGCTGGAAGGAATATTCATTCAGAGTGAGATCAAGAAAGAGCACTTACTTGGAATGAGAATGTGGGGTCCAATACGTCGTTAGAGGTTGCCATTCGATAGTCGTCTCTCTGGAAACAATTCTACATTTACGACCAATCTTTCCCTTTACAAAATGAAGCCCAATGAGCACAGAGTGAAGAGAGGTACTCTTTACTTTTTTCACACGTCATTTCTAGAAAATTTTCATACCGAATTGTAAGTGTAAGCAGTTGATTGGCTTTGATGTCCTTTCGCCATTCTCTGCAGTCCTCCCGAAGCTGATGAATCACCAAGAATCCTGAAGAATTTTAATTTATTGATAACTATTATCTATCAATTGCCGAGATTATTCATGAACGTATGGAAAAGTGACCTGATAAGATACACGACTGAGAATGCAACGGAGATCAAGTAGAAGATGGAGGCGACGAGTGCCAGATAGAAGGAGTATCCACGATGTTTCTGAGAGATCAAAGATCAATCTAGTGATCGAGAGACACTCAAACCTCGTAGATTCCTGATACTGAAACAGTGTAGAATCGGTATTCAACCATGTGAGAAAGAACGAGAAAAGATACGAGAAGAACGAATGAAGTGAGGGCTGAATGGAAACAGTTGGGGATTCTGTCTTCGAAATTCGAATGATCGTCTCGGAAATCGAAACTTATTATCGGATTGAGAAAATTATTTCGAAATAATCTTACTCGCGATAGTCATGAAGACTGTGAATACGATCACTGCCGTTTTCTGCACGCTGCCTGAAAAATGTTATATTTTAAAAGGATTATATTTTGTAGGCCTTTTTCTACCCCAATCTTACTCACGGTGAGTGATCGTTTGGCATTTAAGAGTTTTAACTTCAGTCCTCTGAATAAAGCCGGAAGTTCGTTCCTATCACTCACTTGAATTGGAAACGCAGAATGAGATGAGTGCAATGAGAACGGAGACTTGAACGGCGAGGAAAATGTGGAGAAGGGTTCGTTGCCATTCTGGAATGTGATTTCGAATTTTGGGGTGAAGAAGAAGCACTTTTTAAATTCAAGAAAGACTTCGAAAAAAGTACTGAAACATGAAAAGGGAACTGACGATAGAAAGCGGGTGTTCGATAGTGGGAAACATCAGGACTGGAGTAGAAATCGAAGTCAGATTGGGAGAACATCCAAGTGCATGTGTACATACCATTCGGTCTGGAAACATTTTTTTCAAACAAATAATAGAGATGAAAAAACGATATTGTTCTATCATGTGGTAGAGATGGAATAGAATCAGAGAAAGGGCAATAAAGATCGCGGGGAAAGCGGATAAATGGTCACAAACCTCGTCTGACACGTAATCCACAGCCCATTCTGAACCCATTGGAGCAGCTCACGAGCGAAGGTTACCTACAAATGGTAAGAGTGAAACAGAATATTAAAATATATATATATATATTGATCGAATCCTCTTCATCTTCTTCTCACCTGCCAGGCGGGAGTGGCCAATGCCACCCACATCATGATGAATCCAATGAGGGCGAAGACGAAGGATGGAATCTGGAGGAGAACCTTCGGAGAGGACGGAGAGGGGAGGGGCATCTGGAGAGAGACGTCAATTGGATCGAACGAGGACAGGATACAAGAATTTATTCCCCTCGTTGAACTTAGGATTGCATACTGACAGAGTAATGATGGAGTAGACCGGATAGCTCTTGAGAAGATGGAAGGGACATGGACAGATCAAGGGAGGGGTAGATCAAGAGTGGCAACTATCCACTACAATCAACGAGTTCACTTGAGCGGAAGAGGCAACAACAGTTTTTACTCTCGAGTAGTGGCCATGTGACTGTGGAGAAGAGACAACTTTCACTTGCATGACTCGATCGAGAGATTGGTGGACAGATTGGATAAAATTGAATACAAAAAGACGACGATTGCGTGCGAAAAGGGGTGCAAAACGTTGGTTTCTCCCAATGGAATGGAAGGAGAAGGTGGTCATTCCGTGTGAGGCCCCCTTGAATGTCCTTGAATCTCTTTCTATTTCGTCCCTCTCTCCCCCTCCCCCCTCCTCGCCTCTTCTCTCTCTAGATGGAAAGGGGAGATTTACGGGAGCAGATCATTCCACCTTCTGCCCCCTCAGGGAGAAGAGAGGAATGGGAGAGTGAGGGGAAGGAGGGGAGAGGGAACGGTCAAGAGGTATGAGATCCACCCCTTTCCTACTGCGGGAGAGGCACTAATATCCCCGACCTGAAGATATCAACGGCTGATCAGTGGAAGAATGAGTTTATCTAGAAAGAGTGGTTCAACCCCAGCGGGGGGCCACGAGTAGTCATGGATACGAGAGAGTGGGGAAAGAGAAGAGAGGAGAGAGGGAGAGAGAATGTGAACATCCCTTGCATGGGAACACTCCCATTATCTCGTGTGAATCGAGTTGACGAGAGAGTTCATCGAATGGAGAGAGGAAAGAGAGTGAGAGACAATCGATGCATCGGTTACTGTTTCCCCTCTTCCATTCTCATGAAATGACGCGTGAAATTGGCTTCAACAATGATATCGAATCCCTTTATTCATTACAGATATCGATCAATGTGACCTCGTATTACAGTAATCTCGCCCTTATCGATTATCCTTGGTAGGGTCTACCGTAGCTGGATCTGTGCTGGTAGACAGGAGGAGGAGGGGGTTCCGGTCTCGGTTCAGGTTCGGGTTCAGGCTCCGGTCGGGGTTCGGGCTCAGGTTCGGGTCTTGGTTCAGGTTCCGGTTCGGGTTCCGGTCTGGGTTCGGGTTCGGGTTCGGGCATGGGAGGAGGAGGCCTCTGGTATCCGTAGGAACTCTTCCTGCCGTATCCTCCCCCACCGTACTGGTTCATGGGAGGACCGTAGTTGCTTCCTCCACCGAAACCTCCTCTACGGTAGTTGTTGTTGCCACCCCAGTTACTGTAATCATGATGATCAATAAAAGTCAATCGTCGATCACTAACCCTCCTCCGTTATCGTAGTCCATTCCTCCTCCTCCACCTCCTCCAATTCCTCCCGATGGATTCCAACTTCCGAATCCACCTCCATCATTGAAGCCTGGTGGTGCACTGAAATTAGTGGTTTACGATAGGTCGACTGGACTGGATGCACTCACGTCAACACCACCACCAGAAGGACGGATAAGGCTGCTACAGTAGCAGCCGAAATCATCTGAAAGGGAATGAGATCGGTATGAGACCAAATGAACAGCGGGAGTGGACAAGAGAAGGAGTGAAGAGTATCAGTGATATTGGCTGAACTGATTGCGAGTAATGAGAGAAGGGAGGAGATTGAGCCAACCAATCTAATGATTCAGCTCTCTTATCAACTGTACTCCCTACACTCGATCTCCATTTCGATTCTTTCCCTTAGAGCATCGAAACTTGACGAATACAGCCAGTTTTTAATCAGTCACACCGTTCATTTAGTGTAAATCTTTGATGAAGATAATGGAGAGGTCGAAGATCAAAGGCGTATGTGGAGGAAGTAAGGAATTTGAATGAGCAGTATCTTGGAAATCACTTGTTTTCTCAGTAGCGAACCTCGTTGAACAATCGAATGAATTCATTGAATATTTTATTGTCTCATTGTTGGTTTCTAACTCGTTACTCTTCTCTTCTCTTCTTAATCTGACTGTCTTTTTCTTTCCGGATATTCCCATGCTCTTCCTCCTTCTCTCAACATCAACCAATGAACAAGACCTGAAATGATCTTTGATCTTTGGTCTTTGATTCCATTCGAACCACCAACGGCTGCCATCAATATCCAAAACGCTCCGAAACGCCAATGGAACTGAAAATCAAATTTCTCGTCAATCGCAACACATGGGATAGCTCTAATGGCCGAAAAAGTAAGACGTTAAGATCAGAAAAATGGGAAAAGTAGAGATCTTCTCACCCTCACGGTTCTTCTCTTACTGAAATTTCCTCCAATCAAGAGATATCTCCAACCCGATTGGAATTTCGATGCCTTCTGCAATCAATCGATTTCTTCCTTCTCTCACTTCTTATTCACCATCTTCTTCTCGAATGATCCACTCGTGAAGTATCGAATAGGACACATCAGATACTGTAATAGTGATATCGATCCAATCGATACTCTTTCTCTTACCGTAACCACAATATTTTCATGTTTTGGGAACACGAAATATTCCTTCTCCACTTTATTTTCTTCAGAAGGAGGACGGGCATCGAATTCCTCTTCTTTTGCCTCGTCCGCCTACGAAGTAATAATATTTAAAAACAAAATAATAATAAAAAAAGATCAAACCGATGGAAGAAGGGATTGCTTCTCTTGATCTGTGGCACTCATTCTAGAGTGAAGAAACCACTCAGAATGAGAGGAAGGAGAGGGAATGAATGGAGAATTCGTGAATTGGATTCGCAAGTGATTCAAATTTGTTCACATTTCTTTATCTCTCGAGTCACGTACAAAGGGATGGTAATTTAGCAAGGTTTCGTAGTGTCGATTATTCCGTTCCACGACTTCCACACCTACAATCTCTCCTTCATCAATGATCTACTCCATCGATCACCTTGGGATCTTCAATGCACAGCGCTCCTCCTCCTCTCTGAGTCTGCGATTCCTGTCTATTGATATCTCCCACACAAATGAGCGGCTTCTTCGAGTCATTCGACACTCCCCATTTTGAATGATCTTTCGACGATTTGAACGTGTTTCCATTCAGATCGATCGATGCAATATCGAGTACCTCAATCACTCTTAATCCAATCTCAATCGATCGATAATCCTACCGTAACGGAGGTTGAACAGGTCGAATCCATATTGGTTGCTGCTCCATTCAGCCAAGTTTCCACTGAGAGAGGCACCTTCTCGTCCACTGCGATCAGATCCTTCCACAGATCTGCATTTTTAACAGTTCAATTATCGATTGCCTCCATTAACCTACCAGCATTGAACATTCGGTGTTTAGCGAATGAAGCGAATACCTGTCCTCCAGCAGTTTTCAGTTCTTTCTTAGATGAGTACTCCTCAAAGACGAAAAAAGGTAAACGTCATAACTCTTCTTCATTTACCTTTTCCTTTCTCGTGTTCAGGGAATTTCTATCGACGATCACCGATGTCAGATTCTCGAATCTGAAGAGAATTTGAAAGATCTCGAAATGCAACCAAATTTGAACAGGTGTGATGAGTTTTCAAAATATTCGCTGCAAAGTTTGAAAAATCTGACTTGGTCTTGAACTCTTCGGGAATATTGAAGGAATAGGCATTGATCATCATGTATCGGAGCTGTTCCACTGAAGAAAAGGAGAGATGAGAAGGCAGATCAAAGAGACTTGCCGATGTCATTTAGATCCGTCGTCTTCATCGACAGACAAATCATTGTCTGACCGTATTTGGTTGCCGTCTCGGGATAACTGTATTCCTCTGATAAAAGAGATCGATAATGATCGAAGAGTAGATCAAACCAGTGGGAGGAGGAGGGTAGTTGGGCATTGAGTGTTGAATCCAGAAGCCATTATTGGCATCGAAAGCGAGTACTCCCTTGAAGAATCTCCAATCAAAGATCAAAGATCACTCTCACCTTGATATGTCCTCTGTATCCCTCAGTTTTCGATGTATTCGGAGCGTCATCGTTGTACATGGCATACATCAACTTCTGAACCAATCAATAGACTACAGTAATCTACCCATTATGTACAATATACCTTATCGTTCCCACCATAGATCTGTCCCACAGTCGCTCCAATTGCACTCTTCAGTGATTCAATCGGTTCAGAAGAGATCGTCCAGTTAGGATTGAACTGAGAGATTACTGTAGATTCATAATTGAAATTAGTTAATCTACCCTATCGAGATAGGCAAAATTGCGACCACTGTCGGAGTCCTTCACTTTCGATGGCAGTTTGTACGCCATGAACCTGCGGAGTACGGTAAGAGTGAATTACTGTAGACAAATGAATGAATACGATAGCTACCAGTCCACATCCTTTCCCTGGAGGTTCTTGCAGGAGATAGCAGCATCTGAGAGGGCGAAGGATCCGAGGCATAAGATGACCGTCGAGAGGAGAATGACCATCTAGAGTACGGTAGTCTGGTAGGTCAATGGCTGGGTCACATGGCTCACCTTGGATGCTTGCCAGAGATGGAACGAGCATGGCAAAAGAGGGGACGATCCATATAAAAGGTGGATGATTCAGCTGAAATAACTGAGGGAAACTTGTAGCAGTGACGGAAACAGATTGGTAAATAGAGGAAGAGAAGGAATTGATAGAGGAAGAGGAGAGGAACAGAGAAATCGGTCATCCTGATTGACCAGCTTGTACCAATGCATTCTTGCCGTACGATCTAACTGACAACATAATAATCATGACTACCCCCGTATAGCTTCTTAAACTATTTTTTTACGTTTGTTTTATGTCATTTCAAGCGTGCCTCTTTCAAACAATTTGGAGACAACATTCATCAAGTAAAAAGCAGTAATTATATCAACAATAAAACGATGAATAATCGAAGTTGTTAGAGGGAATTATGAGAACCGGGCGGAAACAATCCGTTATAAACTTATCAAAAGGTCAGAGATTTCATGAGGTTTATGGGCGGATGCAAAAAGTAAGCGATAACTAAACACAACAACAGAGTAAATGGGTTTAGATTAGGTTGGAAAAGGACCATCAAGTGCACTCTGAAGGGGAGGGTACAATCAGTGGATGGACTCGCCATATTATGCATCTTATCTTCTTAGTTTTCAAGTTTCAATGCTGCCATCTGTTCATGTAGTTCGTGCTCCTTATGGATCTTATGCAGTTGATTCAACTGCAGAATTTCTCCCTTATCCTGTCTCTTCTTCAGTAACTCAATATCATTGATCTGAAATTGACCAACTAGTTTTCATTAGTTTCATTATTGATGAGGAGACAGTGATTTAATGGAGGGGAAATCAGAACGGACCTTCTTCTGTAGATTCATAATCTTCCTCTCGTTCTCAGTCATCGCCGGTTTCGCTGTTGCCGTCGTTTCCAGTGCTCCCTTCGTACAGCCTGATTGTGAGAGAATAGCCATCATTCAACGCACCTTCTCGTTGCAATGCCTAACCACAGAGAAAATCGTCGAGCTCCTTTCGAATAAATATTTAACAACGATATCAGAAAGAAAAAATGGATATCTCACGCCTCTCACATAAGGTTCGACCTAGAATGGCAGGTTCTTGTCAGCGGGCTAAACTTCGATGTCGGGTTTTCGGCGGATTTGGGCTCTATCAGACCCCCCTAGACTACCTCTAAACGGATTAGTGCTGGGGATCATTCCCCGAAGAGCTGCAGCACCTGGTTAGGTGCAGCCTGCCTACTTTAAGGCCATTTTTCTCCCCTTCAACATGGTCTGGGAAGAAACTTTTCGTCATGAGCTAAGGCTATTTTTCGATGCTCTGTCGACCTGTGCCGGTGGTTTATTGATATCTTATCTTTTAACGCCGATATTAAACTTTCAATTTTATTGATGAATCCATAGCAAAACCCATGAATTTTGTTGCTCACGTTTGTAGAGCTCGTCACGAGGATTCGAATGATAGGTCTGCGCTCGCATATCGAGGGGACTGAGTGGTGTTCCATGACCGATAACTGTCTCCCGAATTGTTAAAACGTTAATTTCGAGTCATTCACCGCTTCATTTCTCGACTCGCGAGGAATGACCCGGTCTCCCTTCGCCTCTCACCACAGTGTTTAATATGTTTCAATGCTATTACATGAGCGAAGTCAATTTGAACTACAAATAAGACAAATGAAACGTAACGAAAGTGATCAAATTAGACCGGGTCATTCTTCGCGTGTCGAGAAATGAAGCGGTGAATGACTCGAAATTAACGTTTTAACAATTCGGGAGACAGTTATCGGTCATGGAACACCACTCAGTCCCCTCGATATGCGAGCGCAGACCTATCATTCGAATCCTCGTGACGAGCTCTACAAACCTGAGCAAAAAAATTCATGGGTTTTGCTATGGATTCATCAATAAAGTTGAAAGTTTAATATCGGCGTTAAAAGATAAGATATCAATAAACCACCGGCACAGGTCGACAGAGCATCGAAAAATAGCCTAAGCTCATGACGAAAAGTTTCTTCCCAGACCATGTTGAAGGGGAGAAAAATGGCCATAAAGTAGGCAGGCTGCACCTAACCGGGTGCTGCAGCTCTTCGGGGAATGATCCCCAGCACTAATCCGTTTAGAGGTAGTCTAGGGGGGTCCAGTGGGACTCGAAACCGTTGAAAACTCGACATCGAAATTGGACCGCTGACAGATTTAGGTCGAACCTTAGGTGAGAGGCGTGATCTAACCTTCCTTTCTGAGATGGGGAGGGACGTAGGCGGATGCCTTGGTGACTGCTCCAGCAGGCACAGCAGGGGCACCGTCCCCTCCACGACCCTTCACCAGAAGACCCGCCGCCGACTGCAATCACATCATCATACTTATTTTCCCGTCATCTTACAGTCTAATCTCCCTCACCTTCTCATCCTTGGTCAATTCCCTCACAGGGAAGGCATTGTACACGCCAGGCAGTTTGCGGAACGACACCTGCAATCGATCGATAGATGCCGTCTACCGTACATCTCCCTCTCTATCGTACCTGCCACAGTTCCTCAGCAGGAGACGCATAGGTCACTTCATTCATCATCCTTCCCTTGTAGTTCCACAGTCGATAGCAGTTGTCAATTCTGAGTCGTGGACAGGTGGTGGCAGTCATGAAGTGTTGACCATCGGGAGACCACTCGAGATGGGTCGTGTTGGGCACCGCGATCTGACGAGGTATCCATACACAATCTATTGCTTCTCTAGTCCTTAATTAGTCATCTAGTCTTCCTCCCTTCTTCCACATACATACGTGGGCATCACTGTTGGCAGCAGCAATACCCACCCGAGTTTGTCGAGTTAAACCCACCCGATTCTCATAAATTCATAGTAAAACTAGGCATAATGCCCTTATTTTAGTGTATTTTATTTACGTACCCACCTGATATACATACCCCAGCAACAATTCCTGCCCATGTATGTCCACATATCAATATCTTCCCCCTCTACACTCACCTCGATGAGGATCTTCTTGCTGTCCGTATCCCACACTTCAATCTTTCCCGTCGCCAGATTACCGAAACCACACACGAGCAGAATCGAACCTGCGAGATGAGGACCATTAAGACGATAATTACAAACTATTATTTGGTATTATTTCTCTTTCGTCCACTCACCGAATGCATTGTAGTGTATCTCATTTCTGGGTCCATCGGCGATATTGAACACTTCCTCTGCACGGAGATTGTACCAAGTCACCTGAAAGAGGAAACACATCGAAATTGAGATTTATTTGAGCACAATTTGATCATTTTTATATTTATTTAATAGCCGTTTCCTACTCACTCTGGCGGGCATGTATCCATAGCAGACTGCGAACTCTCGTCCATTGGGATTCCACTTCGCCTGGTAGACAGGACCATTCTTACCGAGGGGAACTTTGCACGCGTCACCTACAAGATCAGCCCATTTCACAATCTATTGCAAGTGCTTTGTAATCACACTCAATATAAATAAGAAGGACGAAGTGCTGACCACTCATGATATTGACCAGATGGACACTCTGCTCTCCGTAGTACGATTTGTTCGTAGAGTCGACATCGACGGCAGAGAGAATGAGAAGGGCAGTGCCTGAAGGGAGGTAAGGTAAGGGAGCACGCCCATTGCGAGTAATCATCGCAATCAGATCGTGTGCAACTCTTGAGATAGAATAGAGTTCTACTACCAAGGTATCTAAACTACCTTTGTTGTTCCAGGTGAACTTGGCCGAATCAGACTTGAAGAATGTCTTGTTGACTACGAGAGAGAACTCCTTGTCCAGACGACGAACTTGCACCACTGCCGGTTTGCCCTGAGGGGAAAGAGATAGTAGGGGGCGAACGAGAACCACTTCCAAATCGAATCAACCTTATCCATATGGTTTCTTATTTACGAAGGCAGAGGCGATTACATTCCCTTAATTAGATGTGGTACAACTGACTCCGTGTGCAGCAATGTAGACAGCGACGTGGAGATTCTGTCCAGGGGAGAGGGCGAATCCCTCCATCTTGGGAAGAACCAACTTCTGCTCGTACTTCTCTGCAACAGATCATTCGGAACTTTCAAGGTTTAAAGTATTTAATTTTTAATGTTAATAGTAATGCTATACCGAAGAGACTGTTCTTGTGAACGAGCAACTCGGATCCGACCAATCTCACGGCGATGCTCTCATCGTCTGAGAACTGAGGACGCCATTGAGACTGAAAGAGATCAATGGTGAAATTATAGTTGGAAGATGGAAGTTCTCCTTTTCTATCTCGATCTTGAGTCAGACTAACCTGTTTCTGAGCGACGAGAGTCGTGAGATGCTCGCCCGTCTGCATATTCCATATGCGAAGATTCGGGTCGGGCGATTTCTTCTCACCGTCCTACAATAAGCACTTAATCGAAACAGAATTACACGCGATGACATTCGAAGAACGGCACGGACCTTGTTGTTATAGGTGGTGTAAGGTTCCCAAGTGAGAAAGAATGAATCCTTGGGGGAGAACATCAATTCTGCTGTGCGTTTCAGCTCTGCAGAGAGTATCACACGACCCGTAGATGCTTCGATCACACATGTTCTGTGATATATTTATGGTGGTCGAGATTTAGACGAAATATCGTTATGGAGATGATCTTACTTGACTGAGTCGCAGTAAGCGAAGAACCGCCCGGTGTTACTCCATTCAAAGACGCGGCAAGGATTAACCTTACTATTCCTGAAGAGAACAATTAAATATAAGAAGCATTTATCGAAGGTTCGACGGAGAAGGAAAGAAGGAAGTATGAAAAAGAATAATAAAGCTCACTCCTTGTCCTCGAAGACGGCCTCGCTAGGTTTAATACCCCGTTTCACGCCGAAACCAGTGGATCCGCGGTCTAAGTGAATTAAGTTACGATGATTGAACGGCAACACAGCTCAGGAAACTAGTTAGATGTTCATAACCCAGTGACGAAATTCGAAAAGGAGGAAATAAGCGCAAAAAACTCACAGGCGTAGATGATGTTCTCACCCATGGTGGTATCTGAAATGGGCCATGTTTAGCGCTTTAAATAATAAAGAACGGCGCACAATAAACTCGTAAAACCTGATTAGAAATTATTTTGCGAAAAACGATTTGAGAGCCGGGAATTAAATGGAGAGCCGTTGTTTTAGTAAAAGACAGTCGAGGACGGTAATTTACACCACCAAGTACACCAGCTTACGGTAATTTTTTATTTAATTTGACTGCGGTAGGGATTTCGCTCATATCATGCATACATTTCCACGTGTGCGGTAGGCACCACGGCGTAAAAATTCAAACTCTTCCTAAAAATCCTGTTTTGATGCTGTGGGGTAGTTGACGATGTAGAATCATTATAGCGTTTCGAAAATTTCAAAATATTTCAATATCAGCGAATATTCGGTCATTATTCTAAGCCCCGCCCACCGTGGTGTTGCGACTCAAAGTGTGTCGTTCGCTGGGTCAGGACATTTCAGCGGGTCAATTGCCATGGTTTTCATATTTATTTATTTTTATTTTTCA
>LS585879.1:1232270-1274152 GCA_900490775.1 Pristionchus maxplancki
TTATTTTTCATATATGGATTCAATGACAGCATATTTGTTAATCAATAATTGATTAAAAGAGCGATGGAAACATTCCTTGGGTCTCGGCCATTGCACTAAGTTTAATCTACCGTATCCGTTACAGTACAGTAATCACCCCTGGTAGGTCAAACAAGCTCTGATCTTCACTTTTTTCGAGATAGAACATTACTTCTGAGGAGAAACGGGCATACAAAGATGATGATTGAAGCACAGGATTTCATTTTGGCGACTTACAGTGTATTAAACAGCTTGACATAGTGGCAAGTTCGAAGCTGATTTTGTTAAAGTTCGGGAAAACGAATTTCGCTAATTTTTTCATCAAAGCTTCCTTTGGTACCCTAGAAGATATTGTTAGTCGAAATGGAGAGGCGCATGTCCTGAGACTGCTGAAAATTAATTAAATGTACATAACAAGTAGAAATTCTGAACTTCGAGACTGTTTTAGTTCATGTTCGGAAAAATGAATTTTTCTAATTTTTCGTCTGTAAGTTCAAACTGTTTGATACTTCATTTTAAGTATAAAACCTGATAGGCGCAACCTCAAATAATCTATAAATAAAATAAAAGTGATTTTTTCAACGTTGATTTGAATTCCCGGGCGATTTCGACGTTTCTCGGGTCGCAGTCCTTTCCCCGGCTCTCGATTTTGAAATTCCCGGATAAGGGTCCCTACGTGTGCGGATCTATTATCCTTGATTTAGTTTCGGTTGCTGTTATTTCGTGTTAATCTCACAGATATATCGCTTACAGTGATCTTCCGAATGAATCTCACTGAAGTTCCCGACGATGCAGGATTTTCGTCTTTCTGTGAGTTGGTCTCCTTTCGATTTTTTTGATCATTTCTTATTTCAGTCCTTGACTACAAGCATCCCAGTCTGACGAACCAAGCATTACTTGCCAAGCCTGCAGAGACTATTTCTCTCAACAAGGAGCCATTCTCCACCCCTCCAGTAAGTTCATATTCGCTTACTAAATCTCTAACTTGATTCTATTCGACGAAGGACACATCAATGTCTTCTACTTCTACCTCGACTCCCTCCCTCTTCAACACTCTCACTCCAGCTCAAGCTACAAGAACTCTCGTTCTCAAGAGGAAACTATTCGACAATAATCAGGTTCTTTTCAATCCATTCACATTGTTCTACCGTTAACTATGACTAGTTGAGGATGAACTGAAAGCTGCAATTGAATTGATCACTCCGGAAGAAAGAACCGACCTACTGGATATTGAGAACTTCGCTGCTTACTTCAAGACTCAGCGGATGAAGTATGGTTAGTGACCTACCGCTGTCTTTAAATGACCATCTCTATTCGACCTACTTCAATGCTTTCAGGATGCACGCAGAATGACATTGGAGTGGCACTGGGAAGGAAATACGGCACTGAATTCTCGCAAACGACCATTTCTCGATTCGAAGCACTCAATCTATCTTTCAAGAACATGTGTAAACTCCGCCCCCTTCTCAGAGTGAGTCCGCCGCATTAATTGGGAGATATTTTATACTTGCAGGAGTGGTTGGAGGAAGTAGATACCTCTTTGGCTCAGGGTCTTTCCATGAACGATTTCCTTCAGAGAGCTCCCGCCACCCCTCCGGTAGGTCTCCTCCTGTCCATTCTCACCTACAGTATGACGTCTGATTAAGGTCCTTCTGAAACCCACGAATTCGAAATCGAAGAAGGTCGATAAGACCGAAGGACGACACAGAAAGAGAAGGACTTTCATCGATGAGATTCAGAGTGTCAAGGTTAGGGGTGACTTTGCAAGGTTCACGGAATGAATGTTTTGGAAAGACATCGATAGTAGGATTAATTTCGGAATAAATGAAATAACTTGTTCACTATTCACTTGAATTTGTCCAGCTGCAAGTTCATTCTCTTAGAATTCTGAGCTTTTCCTTCTAGCTAGCAGAAGAATACGAAACTAACTGTCGTCCCACTGGTATGCAACTCAGTGAACTGTCGGAGAGACTCAAATTGGACAAAGATGTTTGTTTCGTTTTCACGTATTCATGTTTGTGGTTCACTGATATTTGAATTTAGTTTCTGTTATTCTCGTGTTCGATCGAATGAATGAGGAGAGAGTTGGAAGTAGATTCTTGCAGGTAATTCGTATCTGGTTCTCCAATCATCGTCAAAAGATCCGTAAGATCGAAGACGAGAGACTTGTTCTGCAGATGCAGATTAATCACAACGAGATAGATTGAGAAAATCCATTATATCGTATTACCGTAGTTCGTAACTTTGTAGAGTAGATTGTGGCAATGTATTGAGTAGCTTGTATTTCCCGGTTTTATCAATGATCTTTCGGTTTCATTAATAATGTCCCCGTTTTATTCTTAGTTTGTTTTAGTTCTTTACAGTTCTCCCTCTGCGTTACGAACGAATTGTCACTGTTTCTCATTTTCAATGTTGATCTCGTTGTTTGTTTGAATATTATTCATTTTACCTAATGAAGATTTAATCTTCACCAACCGCGACATTCAAAGGCCAGTGCATGGGTGAAGACCTAATTGATCTACCTTGTTCCCACTCCATTCAAGCTCATCTAATGAATGGGTGTGATAGTCAAAGTTGGCACTATTCGCCCTCCCTCTCCTTCTTTTCCCACTCCTCTTCTCCCTTTTTTCTCTCACCTTCATTCCGGTTTTGATAATCGCCAAGCACTACACGAATATGGAAATACGTATGTCTATCCGATTGGAAGAGAGAGAGAGAATACTGTCCATCATTTTGATACATTTTCGAATTCTCACCCGTTCACTACCTCATTATTCAGTTGATCTGGTGGTTATCCCCTTCACTTTACCATAATCTGTCGAATTTTCATCTCTTCATAGGCTGTAGATCACACTAGATGGCTCTTGTCTATTGAGTAGGTCGAAAATTGAGAATCCGGAATTGTGATCGACGAGGGATATCTCCCTCTTCTCCTTTCATCAATTCTAATTTGCCTGAAGGGAAAGAAAGAGAAGGAAACAACTGGCGTAATGGATTCATTCTCCATTGTAACGAGAGAAGTCCCCACGACTCTCCCTTCTCTTCCCAGTCTTCTTCATGCAAATACACTCTCCATTTCACTGCCTCCACAATACGGTAGATCACTCTATATCTCACAGTCTTTCTCCTGCTCTTTTCTCAGTTTTTTTCGTATCAGTCAAACCTGCGCTGATTAGAAAACGAGAGTCATTTGCATGGGAGAAGAGAAGAATGGATTGATAATGAGCCGAAAAATCAATTGAGTTTCGAGTGGACAACACTTTCTCCTTCTAACTGATTATGAATTCGCATTCATCGTACTATTGGAAGATTCGTTGATATTTGTGAGAGGAATTGTGACAACAGTGAGAGATGGAGTGGGTTTTATGATGGATTAGATTGATTGCATCGAGGTTTCAATAGCGTGATCTGATTTATTCCTCCATCTGATCTTTGATCTCTCTCATTTGTTCTGCCTATCTCCAATTCCTGAATGTTGCAACGAGAGCTCGTTCTCCCTCTTCGAAGCCAGACTCTTTTCATGATTCCGTATGCAAATATTCGGAGCGTATTCCCATTGCTCTCTCTCCCTCTCTGTCTCACCGTCCCTCTCCATCTCCCCTCTACCTTTTCTCTATTCACGACTTCTCTCGTCAGCCATATGTAAACGAAGTGGAATTGAGTGCGGGAGAGCAGGATCACTCCTATTTCACCATTCCGTTTCTCGAATTATTGATCAATCAATTTGATCAGTCGTGATTCCCGTCCTTCCTCTATCCGGATATCATGATACTCTCTCCCTATCATCTCCATTCTTCCTCCTCTGATTCCCTCTCATCTTCTAACTTTTCACTTCGTTTTCTCTTCACCCGCATTACAACATGCAATGCAAATGTTTATTCCACTGCCGCCTTTTCCCGTCTCTCCTCCCTCCTCCCCTTCTCTCCCCTCTCCCCTCCCTCCCCCTAGTCAGGGCCCGATTGCCCATTCTTCCGCCATTGCAACCCACTCCCATTTTTGCATTTTCACATTGCCCGCCCTTTGCCCCGTCGCCTCCCCTCTTCCTCCCCACCCTTCTTCCCTTCCTCCCCTCTCCCCTCTCACCACCTCCCCTATCATCCCCCCCCCCTCTACACCACTCAATTGTAGAAAGGTTCATTGAATGGTTTCGGAAACTATTCTGAACGTGGGGTGGAATTTATTCACCTTTGTCCTTCTATCTCTCTCCCCCTCCCTCGTTCCCTTCCCCCATCTCTCTCAATCATTCCAATCACCCCAATCTCTTTCTTCTTCCATTCAACTCATCACTCCCTCAGTAATTAGAGTAAATGTTAGCTCACTCCACAGCGAGAATCAACGCGAATTTCGAAGGAACTCTTTCCCATTTTCCCATCGTCTTTCTCAGAATGCAGCCTCCATTTCAACAATCTATTGTTGATTAGTCAAATCAGCTCTCTTCTTCTCTCTTCCACTCTCCGTTTTTCTGTTTTGGCATACATGCAAATGACTCTCCCTCACTCTCTTTCTTTCTTTCTCTCTCGTTTTTTTTCTGCCATAGATCGAATGCCTAATCCTTCTCTTTCCTATGGAAATTTCGCCGCACTGACGCGTTTTTGATGTCCATTCATCTCTGGATGCATATTCACCCATTCTCTCCCTCTCGCGTTCGAGAGACTAGATGACTCCCGAAATCATGAAGAGTGTTGGCCCTCGTATGGAAATGTTTCGTGCTAGTGTCATGGGGGATATCTCTGAGGGAGGAAAAGAGGACTCAAATATGCAAAAGGAGGACCATAGAAGGGGAAAAAGGGCGGAAAGCAATGAGTCGAAGGGAAGAGAAAGGAGTCTCTTTCGCTGTCAGATTAGTTCATTATCTATCTACCCTCCTGAGCCAATTGCATGGTTGCATTCTACATTATGATTGTTGCCAGAAGCTGCGAATGATTCATTGATCTGTCCCGTTTACTTCTCCTTCTTCATTTCTCCATCGAGTATTCTTTTATTCTCGCTTTCCCTTATCAGTTTCTTCTTATCACGATTAGTATTCCACGTTAGAAATTAGCATTTATCAGTCTGGTCTGTCCATCCATCGATCTATCAATCCAATTCAATTCGATATTCTCAGATTGGCATCGTTGATCTACCTTCTTCTTCTCCTCATCCTTCTTCATCCACTCTAATTCCATTCTCATTGTAGTCATTGAGTGCTCTTTCCTTTCTCGTCTTCCTCCAATTCGCGAACTTGTGAGGGAATTAGCATATGGCCTTGAAAAGGAAGAAGAATGAAGGAGGAGTTGAGTGTGAGATGGGGAGAGTTGATGAAAGAAGAAGAGACCAGTAATGGATGTTCACTCCACAGATTCACTCATCCATTTCACATATTCAGATGTATGTCGTTGACTTCCTATGAATGATGCAATCCTTTCTATTCAATGTCCCATGAACAAATCGAGAAGTGGGCTATATTCAGATTGTGAGAGGGGGTAAGGAGGACTAAGAATGGGGCGAGAGGGAGAGAGATAGAAGGGAGGGCCAATTTTGAATATCGTGTCTCCCCCCATTCCCCTCTTTGCTCCCCCTTTCTCCTCTATTCAAGAAGTCACCACCAATTCCTTCAATTATTATTTCTCGCTCCATTCCATTTCTCTCTTGGGAGGTACCACTTGCATCTGCATAGTGTCACTTCGTTCCAATTGAACTCCTTCCTTTCACTTTCTCATTCTCGCATATACTCAGACATTTCTGCTAGCACCTTCATCCATCTTTGCGTTCTCGTGAATCCCCTCCTCTTCCCCCTCTTCCGTCCCTTATCAGACCATTCCTTGCTCGATCATCTTCTCTCTTGCAGTAATGCACCTCTGACACTCGCTCGTCTTTCACTCGTCACTTGATCAATCGATAATGGATCTACTCGGTACAGTACCCCCAGACGGCGGTGTCCCCTCCACTCCCACTAAAGCACAGGTACGGTATCTATTCCGAGCAGCATGAGATGTATCGTATCCTTGCCTTCATCATCCGAATTCGTTCTCTCTTCAGCACTCCCATTCACTTCCTTTCTCCTCTCCATCTTCTTTATCTTCATCTCAATCATTCGACTCTCCCTCTAAGGGATCTGGCAAACGGAAAGCCCAACCACGAAAAAGGATAATCATCGATGATGATCAGGTACTGTCATTGACTACGGTTGATTGGATTGGATTACGGTACTTCGCAAATCAAAAATGAAGACATAGACAAAGTTTGCGACCATTGATCGGCAGTTCTGTTTTTGCTCAATTGAGTCGTTGCTACTAAAGTAGATCGATATATGCATGCCTGCATAATGCGAAAGAGAGAAGAGTAAAAGAGGTCTCCCTCTAGTCTCTCCGTCCCTTCCTCCTCTCCTTCTCCTCTTCTTCCAGTCTTTTCTTCTGTTCTTTCTTCCATACACTTTTCTCGTCTTTCCTTCCCGAGACATGCAAATCTCTAATGGGAGTAGGGGGCTGAAAGAAGAGACTTCGACCACTCTCCACATTTTCGGCTATTTCTCAGATAGCTTTCATTCCAATCCAGGGACTTTCAGATGCCAGAAGCATTTCATGTTCTGGTTATTTATCCTTTGACCTTCTAAATAATTGTTATCGTTCAGGGATCAATTTCGTTCATGGAAGAAATGACTGCATCTACATCGAAAGAAGAAGTGAAGAAGGAATCATCAGAAATGTACGGTAGATTATCGATTGATTCGCATGAAATTGTTTATGATTCATTGTGCTGAATACTGATTCTCCATTCAATTTTCTACTTCTTGCAATCTAATTTCGTTTGCCTGCTCCATTCACAAAACTTCTTCCTATTCTTTTCTATTCCAATCACTGTTTTCATTCTACTACCGGTTGAAAGTACCCATGTTTCCTCTCTGAAACCTTTCTTGCCAATTCTTCTCAACAATTTTCGTAAAAATGTTTGAAGAGAATTGGATGCATAGACGAGTTGAAATTTAAGTAATTCTAGGTTTTTTCTTAATCTAGAGTAATCATTGTAACTCGGTTGTACTAGACATTTGCTCTCTCGAACTATTTTCTCCTTCGTTACTCATACTGAATTCGCGCAAATTGGAAGAAAGAGGTAGTAATTTGCATAGGAGGAAGGCTATTCGTAGAGCGAAAACGAGAGAAAAAGAGAAGACATTGAGAGAGAGAGGAGGGGGATTGCAAATTGAACGAATCTCAACGAAATGAGCCTTACCCTCGGATTCCCTTGCATGCAGGAACGTCTTGTCTTCTCTCGATCGATACCCTTCTTCTTACAGTATGCCTTCGTTCCCTGACGATCCAGTCGAGATGCTGACTAGATTGAATCAACTACTGGGAGAGGCTGCCATGCACCAACTGCTCACTTCATCTGGAGATGGTTAGTTGGTGTTTGATCCACTCCTCCTCCCTCCCTCCTTCCTCCTTCACTCATCGACTCCTCCTCTTCACCTCTCTTCTACCATCCGCATGCAAATTCTTGCTCGCCCCTCGTCCTTCTATCATTACCATGTGATTAGCATACTCCTTCCTTCTCTATCTCTCCTCATTCTTCCTCCCATTCGCTTCTCTCGTCTCTCCTATGGCTACTCTCACAGCCATTCCTGACTTTCTCCGTTCCTCGCACTCCTCGGGCATCTATGTCGGTATGATACCACTCCTATTTGCTTACGATAATTAGCATCGCGCATAATTGGATTACCTCCACTAATTGGATCAGCACAGCACACATTGGAACGCCCAACAAAGTATCATTTTATTGTAATTGATATTCATAGATGGGTAGATTTGCACATTGAAATGGTTCCTTGGGGATCGCTTGTTCCCCCATTCACCTTCTTGCCTTCCCGTAGAGTTGATGGGAGACGATTCGCTTCTCTCCGATTGGCTCTCTCTCACAGCCAAATTGAGAGATTCTCTAGGTGTGGTCTCCACTGATCTCCACTGACCTGCCCCTGCCCCCTCTTCCCTCTCCCCTCCCTCTCCAATCTCCTCCTTTCAGTGACTCCAGCCGGGTCATCTACTCTGGATGCCTCGTCCTTCTCCGCTCTTCTCTCTGCATCGACGACTCCTTCTGCAGCCTCAGATGGAGTCCATCCCATGTTGCAAGCTGCTGCACTGGCGGGTGGGTTCGGAGGAGAACAGGGTGGGTTGGGTACGGTAGAGATGGGCTACGGTAGGCATTGTAGGACACAATCTGGGTGTGAACGATGAGATGGTAATGAAAGATGTGTGTTCAGGACTGCAGAATACTCCTCTGGGAAGCCTTCTCTCCTCTCCCTCTGCCGCCAATCGAGTTCCCAGCAAGAAAGACAAGGCTGAGGAGATATCAGTCAGTCCCCAGGTGAGAGAAAATGAGCAAAAGAAGAAGGACGAAAAGGAACCATCTGGTGATCCATTGAGATGTGTGAGTCGATTGGTATTGGTAGTGTCTAATCTTCTGTCTTCTTAGAATCTGGACACTGCTCTCTCAGTAGCAATGAACTCTTCGCTCACTCCTGCCCAAAATGCACGCACTCTCACCCTCAAGAGGAAGCTATTCGATAACAACAAGGTAGGTCAAGATCGATCGATTCGATGGCTTCACTCTACCGTATCACCAATCGATAATCTGTTCCATTTAGGACGCAATGCGTGCAGCGATCGCATCGATTTCCCAAGAGGAACGAGTTGATCTGGATGATCTCGAGAATTTCGCCCAGTTATTCAAGAAACAGAGGATCAAGTTCGGTGAGGAAATTAACACAACGAATTTTTTTTACGTTTGATGCTTATTTTGCTTGAGATTCAAAAATATAACGAAAGAACTGAATTTGTCATTAAATTAATGATGATCCATTGTCAGGTTTCACTCAAGGAGACGTGGGGCAGGCACTTGGGAAGAGATATGGTACTGATTTCTCCCAGACAACCATTTCTCGATTCGAAGCACTCAATCTATCGTTCAAGAACATGTGCAAACTCCGACCCCTTCTCAAGGTATCGTAACACTTCTCTGTTATCGATTCTACCGTACTTCATACTTACAGTAATCATTTGATCCGTTCAGGAATGGTTGGCAGAGGCGGAACAGGCGATGGCCAATGGAGCAACAGCAGCTGATCTTCTCGAAAGAACTCCCTCGATCAAACAGGTGAATCATGAGGATGACCTATCGGACTACCGTACTACTAACTGCTCCGCTCGCACTAACGATCGGGTTACGGTAGAGAGGTGTCTTGACTGGATCGAGACTGTATTCGATCGATTGACTGATAGAGAGGTACTGTATGCACTCTTGCTGTTCATTCTCCCCAGTAGAATCGTGCTTTCCCTTCGTGCTAAACCCTGTGTCAATCCTCCTTCTATCTCTCCTTCTATCCCATCTCCCCCGATTCCTCGTAGATCACTTTTTCTCAAGCCACTCACTTGCATGAAAAGATCGCACTCGACTAAGAGAATTGCATGGAATGAGAAGGGAGATTGGGAATCGAGACCTCAGTTCGGGATTAGAGGAGAGAAGAAACCAATTGTAGAAGGGTGGATTAGGAATCATTCGAATAATGTGAAGACTAAGAAGGATGACATAGACCCTTATGATTGGGAAGGAACAAGGGAGAAGAAGAGGGAAAAGGGGAAGAAAGAAGAGGGGTACAATAGGTTGGTTAGAGATTATGCAATCAGAGTATTGAGTGATCCCAGCCATCCCATTCAGAGAGTAGTGAGGATTCCCAGCAGATGGAATGATACTAGACAAGTGGAGAAGATTAGGGGGGAGAAGGAGAGGGATGATAGGGAAAGGGAAGAGAAAGAAGATGAGGATAAGGAGGAGGTGGATGGATTTGACGGGGAAGAAGATGATGAAGATGATGGGTCGGATGGTAAGAAGTTGGGATTATTGTGGGATGAAGTGGTTGAATATGTGGATACTTGGGTGAATGGAGTGGCAGAGGCCGAATGGAATGGTGGAGATTGGGATGGGACGAGGAAAGGGAAGGAGGACGAAGGGGAGAAGGTAGATGAAGATGGTGAGATGGGAAATGGAGAAGGATGGAATGATATGATGAGGAGTGGAGTGGTTAGTTATGCTATAGAGAAGGAAGTGAAGGAATGGAAGGATAGGAGAAGGGAAGAGAAGAGAGAGAAGGATGAGAGGAAGGGTAGAACTGAGATGAAGAATCCATTGGTTGATCTGATTGAAGATGCTTGATTCCGTTGCTTATCCTTGCCTTCCCTCCTTCAGTAATCGATATCTGTCCTCATTACCGTACCCATGCGCTTATTGTCCCTCTGCTTTGATCTTTGATCTTCCCTGCTATTACTAATCCCACTGGCACGCTTCTGTTACTGTAGCTTCGTCAGCCATAGTCTGCTTACAGTACCTCTCTCTCTCTTGTACCTCAATCGATATCGAAATCAGTCATACGATAAAGAGCTCAATCTAACTGCCACGATGTAAGAGGGAGGGGGGATGGAAGATGTTCCTCTCCTCGATTGAATTGTATTCCCGTGTCAGTCTGGTGGATGCTGCATTCAGACGACTCCTGTCTCGGGAGAAGAAGGAATGGATGTGATGTACATGAACAATGGACTCAAGAAGAGAAGGAAAAGGACGAATCTCGATAACAATCAGAAGATGCAAGTGAGTGCACGAATAATGAAGGGATTTCTCGAGATCAGAAACAATGTAAGACAATCGACATTCTTCGTCATTTCAGTTGGACGAGGAATTCGATCGTAATCCTCGACCGAATCATCATCGAATGAGCGAGATTGCGAATATGCTCGATTTGGACAGAGATGTAAGTGGCTTTCTCTTATGGGGTACTGTAGCCACCTCCATCTACCGTATCTCATGACCGTATTCCATTCCAGGTGGTTCGTGTGTGGTTCTGCAATCGTCGTCAGAAGGTTCGTAAACTGGAGGACGAACGATTGACATTCGAAACGGCGTCGATGGCAGTTGCCCATTTGAATGCATTGGGTGAGGAGAAAATGGAGATGAGAGAAGAAGGAGGAGAGGAGGAAGATTCACCTCCACTCACTCATTATGAAGAAGAAGGAGAAGGATTGGATACGAAGAGAACAAAGGAAGAACCCATCCAATCTGTCCTCGAATCATAGTAAATCTTTGTTAATATGTAGTGCTTGCTAGTTCATAATGACCCCTTTCCCTCCCCCCAATAGGTTATCCCTTCTATCCTTTATTTTTCTATTAAAATTAATTGACCGGTGATTGCAACTGCCTTGATTTTTCTCGTTCTAATCTGCCTTTATGCATGATTTATTTGCATGTTTTTGCACGTCTCATAGTCAGTCACTTACCCCTTTCGCATTCGCATTTATCGATTCTATTCTATCTCAGATCAGGGCTAATTTCTATAACTTGTTCTCCATAGAGCCAAATGCATTTTCTGTTTCATCGATTGAGCATTTATCGATTGATTTTTCTTAATTGCCCATGTCTCATTGTTCACAGCAATATCACCAATAGGTATTGTTCACTCTGCACCAGTACCCCTCCCACTCTCGCACGTATCTCTCACCTCAGGCACGCTTCCCCTTCTAGTCTGATATAGTTCCCAGTTAGGATAGTACACCCGGTCACCGAATGCCCGTAGGTGGTGCATGCTTACACCACGGGAGTACGGTATCCCTCTCCCCCAGTGTCGCCACAGTACATCTCAACCAGTGATCTACCCCTCCCAGTACCTTCATTTACCCTTCCCAGTGTGCATTTGTTTTGAAATCCCGTTGATAATGAGAGTTATAAAAGATTTATGATCAGCAATGTGTATTCAGTTCTTCTTCTCTTCGGGGGCAGCCAGTTTGATAGTCTTCTCTCCAGAATAGATCACCTGGAGGATGGATTGATTATGGATTGGGAGGATGGAAAACAACCTGGAGGTTGAGAGTTCCGATGTCGAATGGCTTCTTAGCCTTGGCTCCGAGATTGACGTACTCTTCGGGAATATTGATGTTGACGCGACGATAACCATTCTGAAAAGAAGAGAAGAGGTGTTATCTCCATTCAAGCACTATTTTTTTCTTATCAGCAATTTTTGGTTCTTTTCTTCACCCCTTTAGAGAGTAATAATTTCGAGGATGCTGGATGGATACCTTGGCAGCCTTGGCAGCATCTTCGTCACACGAATGGTAGATGGAGAGAGTTCCCTCGATCGTGGTCTCGTTCAGAGCGAATCCATTCGTGTTTCCCTCCAGATGGAACATTCCAGACGGACCAGAGGTACCCTCATCCAGCACTTGAGTCAGATCTGAATGAAGATAGAAAGATCAAGGATCACGTCTTCGATGAGATGACGTACCCTCCTTCTTCTCCTTTGGAGGATGGGGAATTCTGAATAGTTTGACCTTGACATCCTTGGCGGGTTCCTTTCCACAGAGGAGAGTCCCCTTCACTCCCACTACTCTCTTAGCTGGAGAGGCATCGCGTTTCACGATTCCTGAGAATGAGATCGATTGAGAGCACTAATGAGGCAGGGAGAATGACAACAAAGTCTTACCCGAAGTAGCGAAGGCAACGAGAGCAAAGAGGAGAACAATGCGATGGAACATTCTGAATGAAGTGAAATCGATCTGAATGGAAAGGAAAACGTATGGGAAAACAGAGGAGAGATCGAGTGATAAGAGACTCAATTGATAGGGGAGAGACTAATCTTGAATGGAGAGAGAGACAGATCGGTACGTCCAGTGTAGACATGCGACGTGGTCATACGCATCAGAATTTCAGACGCAGCACCAACAGCTCTCTTTTAGTAAACACGGCTCAATCGATGAACATTAGAAGGAACGCTGTCGAAACAAATAATTTATCGGAAAAACTGGCAAGATGAAATTAAATAAATAGTAATAAATTAAACCGTAGTAAGATTGTCAATGTAGTGGCATCCCATAGTCCGTACTGAAATTAGCCATGAGTAAAATTGACTAGTCTCTCTCTACCTGTTCCTCTTTCCTCTACTCTTGAATCCACCCTCATAGTTCTTTCTACTATTGAATCGTCCTCTGTATCCTCTCATTCCATTTCTCGGTCGACCACTTCTGAAGCGAGACTGAAAGTGATAAGATACTGTTAGGAGGTGAATACTTCTAGTATTTTAGCGAAAAGCAACCCATTTTATTTTGTACTTCTCACCTTATTGAAGGGGCAATTCCTTCCCCTTCCACATCCACAATCGCAGCATTTACACCCAGAAGACTGCTTCATATTCCGACAACCTGAATGAGGGAAATGCAATCGAGATCACTACTTCTCCTCACATGGACACTCTCCAATACTGTTCTCACTGCAATTACCGTCTCCCGAATTTCCTCGCTGACCTGGAATAAGAATAGAAAATAAAGAATGATCAGTTTCGGCATGGGACGAATTTAGTTTCCCCATTCCCGAGGAACCTAAGCTCATGCTTTATGATAATCCTCACAGCAAGGGCATCCTCCTCTGTTGTTGCAGCAGCAACCTGAGAGATGGTTGATTGAGTGGATCGAGTGTGGGCCAACTCACATTTGCATCCCTTCCTTCCACATCCACACGGACAGACACCTTCCTCTCCTCCATTGCAGCTGCAGCCACCCGATGCCCCGCCCCCATTGCAGCAAGGACGACCCCCTCCTCCCCCGTTGCGACCACTGCAGCAACAACGACAGTTCGGCTGTAAGGAATAAGTTCATTTCGAAGGAATGTCTTGTTCTTACGCATCCACATCCACAGGGACAGCCCCTCTTCTCCCTATCATCCAATCCATTAGGAATGACGATATTCGAATAGGGAATAACCAGACTTCCATCCAGAGCATCGGCTGCTGTAAAAGTACCGTAGATCAATTGGGATTCTCTTCATTCGTAAAATTGTCGGAAAACAGACGAAGGACTGACAAGTTGTGAATTGGACAACGTCCCTTCGAGATCGAGGAGGAATGGGATAAGCAGTGATGAGAGTGAAGGAGAGGAGAAGGAGAGGAAGAATGAATCCCATTGCGAAGGAGTAAGAATGGAGAGAGGAGAGGGCATTTATACTGAAGAGAAGAACGAGGGAAATGTGATCTGAAGATTGGCGTGAGACGTCTGTTTGATTGGTGCAGGAAGTGGGAAGATCTCTTTGTCTCCATCGAAGAGAAGAACATCGAGGGTTAATCTACATTTATTCCTTGTCTTTTCACGTCATTCGCTTCTCTGATCACTCACGATGCCTTTCCCTCTATGCCATTGATCCTTCCCATTGAACCTGCCTCTTAAACCTCAGTCAACGTTCATCCACATGGTTATGATTTCTAGATTTCACACATTCCGTTTCCTTCGATTACTGAATCCGTTGATGCGGTATTCATCTCTAATCCCTCATACTTTTCTATCGTCTCATAGTTTCGCACCCTTGCGAAAAGTGTTCGATCCGTTTCGCTGATAAGAGTAAGAAAGTCGGCCACTCGCAATTTGCACGTTGATTCAATATTCCAAGGAAGTGAAACTGTTTCTTTCACTTTCTCTTTCCGTTTGTACAAGTGTAGTGCAACAAACAAGCAATCTCGAAATTGACCATAAAGGGTTTTATTCTCTTCTTCGCTTTCGAAATTGGTCTAAGAGGAAGAGCGAATGGAGGAATCTAAGCGGCATCTCCTGCAATGAATCTTTTTTATGAATGAATTCATAGTTTCTTTGATCTCTCCGATGGTCGAGTCGAACAACAACGTAAGTAACAACAAGGAAATCCCCTTTGACTCCTTGCATGGCTCACCAATTTCACTCTCTTCTATCGGGAGCATTAAATATCAATGGCCGTGTATCTCGATGGATATTCACTCCCAATTCATTATTCACTTCGAAGGGTTTCTTCCCATTCAAAATTCGCTCGATCACTGCAAATTTGCACTTGATCTCAGTTTGGACAACGAGTTCACGAGTAGAATTGAGCGAAGAAGGAACTGACCATCTTCCTTGATCTTCACTGGAACTTCCGTGATCGGTCTATGAGTCGTCACTTCTTCCTCGTCCTCCAATTCCTTTTCTATTCGATCTGAAGATCCATTCGTGATCAATGAGTAGACAGGACACTCACGATTGGCTCTATCGGGTAGATTACAGAATGGATCGAGACAACTGAGAAGAGTGATTCCCTCGGGAGTCGATTGGAAGAGAGCCTTCCTATCGGGACTCAACTGAAATGGTTGCACTTCATTACTAGAGTGGTGTTTACCTCGAGAGAAGAGCGTGGTTTGTACAGGGAAGTGATGGTTGGTGGTCAATCTCTGATCAGTCTAGTCACATTCCCCCTCCCCCCCTCCCCCCCCTCTCCCCCCTTCAAGCACCCCTTTCACTTCTTCTCTCGAGACAGACTCGTTACTCTGATCCATACTGCTAATACCCGTTCACAATCTATTCAGGGAGATTGTTGTTCGAATGAAGCTATGCTTTCCGATGAATTGAAACGCAAACAACAAGGAAAAACAGTTTTTGGGTGGTTGAGATGAGTGAATAATTGTGGGAGTGATTAGTCTGAGTGTCTGAGTACCTTGACTCGCAATCCTTCTTCCCTCATAATGGTATTGAGATGCTTCTTCATCTTCTTCCCACTACATCCCGCATCTTCCATTCTGGAATTGAGAAGAATTATGGAAATTAAAGGACGTGAGAGAGGAGAAATTGAGTGAGAATGAGCATGATTATCTAGAGATCTACAATATGATCTCACTTCTTCTCGTGAAACATAGATCGAGAGGGAGACTCCGGAAATTGAATGCAACCTAATTAGACTCACTTCCAACTCCCATCGACACTTTTGTTATAGACGGCGAAGCATTCTTCGAACCAAACCAATTCCTAGAAAAGAAAATGATGAGATGAAAAGGACAACGAACGAACCTCGCATGGAATGGAGAACTTACTAGCGAAATCATAACAATCTAATGAATAACTGAGATGGAACATCATAGCGAGGATAGGGATATACTGAAAGGACTAATCTGTATAGTTAAGGGAGGGAAGGAGATACCATTGGCATAGTGTCGAGAGAAGTACTTGATTGAGCCGGGAGCGTCGTTCTAGCACTGTTCCTTCCTTATGTTCCTTCCTCTCTCAAACGAGTTGACCTCCCCTCCTCCTCCCCCTCTCTTCCTTTTTCTGCTCTTACGAGTGTTTTCTTAACTTCCTCATCCTCTTCATTGCAGAGTTCTCCCCTCCTCCTCTTCTCCTCGTGATCTTCTCTCCATGCCTATACTTGGCCTCGTTATCCCGTGCGAAACCAACGGGGATTTGTCATGTTTCTGCATTATTCTCACTCCCTCTTTCACTCTGAACTTTCCATTCAGAGGGGAACTAATAAATGTGAGAGTTCTCGCACTTCGTTTGCAGAAGTTTTTTGGTTCGTTGCAAATCTTTTAGAGAAGAGATTGAAAGAGTAGAAGAAGAGAGTCAGAAACATAGTGAGATGCTTCATTGAACACTTACTCTCTTTCTCTTTCTCTTTCAACAAGGAAGATCGTCTTTCATTGAGTGGATCTTTCTCCTCTCTTCCTTCTAATTACTATCGCTATCCGTTATCTCAGTGGATTCGATCACTCGATGGGTGTCAACACCCATTCGACACCTCTCTCCCTCATTCTCTCTTCCTGACAACTGTATCTATTGTGTAATGTTTTTATAGGCTAGAAAAAACTGGAAAATGGAGGACCTCCCATGAGAAAAATGACTCGAACAAAAAGACAAGTTGAAATCACTAACTTCCTTTTCCCGTTTCCGCTAATTTCTTAGTGAAGACGTCAAGAAGATGCAGAAAGAAAGGCATAAACCATGTAATATTCGTATCTTTTCTCTCCATCGTCGGATCTAATTACAGCAATGAGGTATTCCCTCCTCCCTTCTGTTATCGTAGTCTTCTCCCCCCGTCCGACACCACTCCCCCTTCTAATCATACTATTATTCTCGACCATTCCTTTATCCCCTTGCTCTTTCATCCTCTCTCTTCGAATCCTTCGTTGTGTGGTCCTCTCCATTCGTCCTCTCCAGTAATCACAAATGGAGAAGAGTTCTCCCGTACGCACGATCAACCACGCACCATTACTCTTCCCACCGTTCCTTCTTATTCTTCGTTCATATGTGCACGATTGCACTGAAGAAAACGCCTCGTGGTGTATCGAAGGCCTTCGACTGTTTCGAAAAAAAGACGAAGCTCTTCATTTTTCCCATGAATAGATGCAATATTCTGCAGAATGAACTCATTCGACCCTTGCTCATTGTATATTTAACATCCACACTAATTTGTCCTCTCTTCTATTCCTTTCCTCTCTTCAGGTCTTCGAATGACCTCTTCTTTTGATCTATCTAAGAAGAGTGAAGCCATTCCAATCTCTTCTTCTCTCTATCACTCTCCTCTCAACCATTCTTCGCTCGTTCCTTTCTGTATTCCTTCCTTCTTCCCTCCATTCATCCGATACGAACAAACCATTCACAGTCATCTTCTGAGGTTCCCTTCCTTCCTAATTGACCACTCGACCCTTCGGCAACTCTACGCACACTTCTTAAGTTCCTCTGCACATTTAGCGCATAATTTTCTAAAATAACAAGTCTTTGAGTGTTTTTTCCACCGACTTAACCAGAACGTTTCTTAGAATGTCGATTCAATCTCGAATATTCAATGAATGTCCTCTCCTCCTCCTCCTTCTTCTTCTCTCCTAGATTGCCTATCTCTCTGCATTGATAAAAGTGCGTCGATAGAAGCTAAAGATATCTTTCTATCTTCGTCATCATATCAATTGTAGTCTCCCTTTTGGACCCTCCTACAACCTCCCTCGATTCCACTCCTTTCGTCCTTTATCCTTTCGTCTTGGGAATATTTTGTCATGTTTTCATCAGAAATCCATTCTAATTAGATGGGTTCCAGTTTTCGTGGATTTATCATCATTACTACGAGTGAAAAATGTAGAGAAACCTCACGATGGCGAGATTACAGGGAGATGAGTGAAATGGCATCTTTGTAACTGCATCTTTGCATTTCCTTCCGCCACAGTTAGTGATTATTGAAGAGTGGGGGAGGAGGGACAGTTTACGTCTTCTCTTCCTTCCATAGAATGGAATTCCCCCTTGTCTCAGGTGCAATCTGCAGTGTTCTCTCCTCCTCTTCTTCTCTCAATCAAATGAACTTATCTCGGGAAGACTTGGAAGAGTCAACCGGTGCAGCCTCCCCCCTCCCCCCCTCTCCCCCCTTCCATTCCAGATTCCTCCCACCTTCTCCCACAGTGTACAATATCCATCCTTGTGATATCTATTCTCTCCCTTCTCTCCACCGTAGTCTCCCCTCTTCCTTCCTTCTCCATTCCGGGTCAGATCCTCCATTGATGCGGTCGTCCCTTCAGCAGAATGGCAGCTCGTCATTCCCATTCAAGTTCTCTTCTTGTTTCTTTTCATCCGGAAACACTTCTTCTCCTCTTCTCACCCCCTCAACAAAAGAGAACTCTTCCATATCATCACCACTCCTCTTCTACCTCTCGTCCATTTCCCCCCTCCTTCCTTCTCTCACACGTTTCAATAGTCGAATCTCTACCTTCCACAATTTGTCCCATATTGAAGTCTCTCCCTCTGATCCTCCTTCCCTTCTGCCATCTTCTTCCCTTCCCATATTAGAATGTGATGATGTGTGACTGCGAGGTTTCCCTCCAATTGTAGTTTCTCTCCCCTTCTTCCTTCTTCTTCTTCTGATTCCTCCACTCATCAAACAACGAATCACATTGTTTTGAGGGGAAGAAACTATTTCATCTTGCGTGTCATTCCTCTTTTCTGTTTTCGGGAAGTTCCATTTCAGTGATAGATTCCCCTCTTGAGAACTCGACGTTGACTATGATGAGTGGGGATGAATGGAATGACCGAACTTCGACCACTCTTCCTCGTGGACACTATTAGTAGATGAAAACAAACGACTCCGCCCCTTTCTGTTATCCATTCGTGAATGCCATTGTTATTATAAGTGCTTCGTATCACTTTCTCGAATCTTCTTCCCTTCGATTCCCCTCGAGATTTCCTTTATGAGGCTGTGATAGTCTCTCTCTCTCTCCCCTCTCCGTCCTAACACGATCATAGAATATTCAGGCGGATGTTAATAGGTGGTGGGTGTTTCTCTTCCTCTCCTCCTCTTCTCCTCCTCGATAGTTCTAATCTTCCCCTTCTCATCCTCTATCTCCAATCTCTTCTTCTTCTTCAAATCTTATCCATTTTTCATCACGATCGTCCTCTTCTTTTCATTTTCTCCCACGTGCGAAACTTTGGAAACAAATCTTTTCTCACACTTTTCATTCTCTCGAAAAATTCTTTCTCCACTCTGCGCAATCTCTTTCTTCTCCCGTCCGTTCTCGACACTCCGATGGGGTTTCATATGGAGGGAAGAGATAGGGGAGAGCAATAGAAGTAAAGTGAATTATGAGAGAGTTCTCTACTCTGAAACATGCTCCTCTCTATGAATCTCTTCTCTCCCCTTTCCCTCCCCTCTTCATCTTCATTTCTCATTCTCTCGTGAACTTCCTCCTAATGATCTCGACAAGTTCTTTCTCAGTTCTCTCATTAATCAGGGAGTAATCAACCCTTATCTCTTCTCATTATCCCTCCCCATTCCTCCTTCCTCTGATCCATTTGTCTTGTTCTCGGATCCTTCTCCAAGATAGATTCTTCTTCCTCCATTCTCACTTCCTATTTCCGGATCTCAAACGGATCTGAAGAGCGAAGGAATCGAGCTATTTCTGCATCTCTCAGACCTACCGTATAGTAGTGGGGGATAAGGTCAGCTATTATAAGATTCGCCCGTATTTCCCCTCTCTTCTGATGCTTTAGATACGTGTTAGTTGCCATAGAGAAGAGAGGAAGATGAGAAGGGGAAGGGAGAAGGGAGGGTCACAGGATCCCCCAGATTGGATTCTCACTGATATTCCGTTCCTCCTTTCATCGCTCACTTTCCTGCACTACCGTATTTTTGGGCTGTATTCTCATCCCTCGTTGCTCGCTATATCCGTGATTTCTGATGCCTAATCACTCGTTTCAGCATGGATTCAGTCGAATTCGACAACGCGACCTTCTCGATGGAAGGCGAAGGAAGGGAAGGAGGAAAACGAGGATTGAACAGTAGTGACATTCCCAGTGATCCGTCTATGTGTGCTGCAGCTTGGGTTCGTCCCTTCCCCTTCTCTCAACCAATCATCATTTGATCTCTTCTGATAGTACCTCTTCTCTTCTCTCGAAATAGCCATGGGGGAGCCAATGGGAATAACAGACGCATTGAATGACATGGTTCAGTCTCCTTTGTAGTATCCTTCTCGATCCACTACGATTCCTCCCACAAAATACGACTCAAAACTGAGAGAGAAGGGCACTAATTTCCCTCATCCGGACGAATCCGTGTGAAGACTTTGAGTTGCAATGAGAGGGGAAAGGGGATCACGAGGGGGCAGGGGGGAGATATTTGGAGAAGCTTGTCGCTCTCTGATTAGTGAGGATTCTCTGCACAAGATAGAGGAGGGGAGAAATGATGAGAGAATGAGAGATTAGACTTCCTTCCTCCTTCAGGGATTCGATTCGATGGCATTGGAGGGAATTCTGAAGAAGATCGAATTCTCTCTCTTAGTCGCATTCGTCTTCTCTGCTCCATTGCAGGTAAGCGATTGCAGAATAGATACAATGACTATTCTGAGAGAGACATTTACTGTCGAGATAAGGAATCAACACGACATTCAGTTGTACGTGATGCGTAAAGCAGTTTCCCATATCGAGAGAAGGACGGGCGATCAATGTCTGCATATCTTCCTTCTTAGTATGACACTCGGAGACTTCTTCCTTACTGGTAGGCCAAGAGAAGGGAAGGAAATCATTCAATAATCATATTCAGCCTTCTGCTATCCAATTGAATTGCTGCCTTCATTGATCGAAAGGAGTTTGCCACTGGTTTTGAATTCGTGAGTTTTTTCTTCGCTTTCTAACCCGGGAAAGTTCCGAACTCGTCAAAGAGAGAACTCTAACTGAAAGAACTCTAACTCACTTTGGAATAAAGAATCCTCCCCAAGGGAAGAAGTCACTTGGAAGACGACATTCATTGCAGATTAATGCACATAATGACATATATCGGACTGATGGTTTCCTCCCTTTCTCTCGTCCTTCTCAATGTTGATAAGCTTCTCTACTTCAAGTATCCACTCAGGTACCGCTTTCGACCCATCTTAGTCCCTTCTGGGGGAAAATCGTGAATAGTTCAGTAGTCAGCTGAGAACTCCCCCGAAATAAACCTCTCCTTTTAGATATTCGGTCTACATCAATCGATCCCGTGCTCTTACCATCATCGGAGTTCTCTGGATGGGATGCGGAACTTTCGTCGTTACCAGTGAGCCCATTCCCTCCCTTCATCCAGTCAATCGAAATTCAGTCTGGTTGGCTGGCTGCTTCGAATGCCTAGGGCAGACTTGCGAAAAAGTGCGGATGTTCAACGCTTCCAAGGGGTTGTATCTCGGATTCATGGTGAGTGCACGAACTGTGCCGAAGTCAGGCTGAATACCCCATTCCAGCTCTTCGTCTGCATTCTTCCCATCATTTCTTCTCTCCTCGTCGCTTGTTATGTTCTCAGCGTCGTCACGAAGCACAAACGAGCACTGGCTGAAGGTTAAAAACTAATTAATTAAATTAATCAAATTCATATTTTGCAGAACAAGCCCTCTGTCGTTCATCTCAAGGATCAACGGCCTCTCACATGGTTAAATCTCGACTGAAGACGTTCTACTTCATCTTCATGTCATCAGTTGTCACAGTGAGTTCATTTCTTCTCTCAAGGGAGAGAAAGAGAAGTGCCCTTAGGAAGATCATCGATTGTGAAGGACGAAAGGGAATAATCATTAACTTCAGGCTGTAACTCTCTTGCCCTATCGGATAAACAACGCCCAAGTAATTCTCCACGATATGATTGAGGATATGAAGGTAAGAGGAAGAGTAATTGAGTTGAATTTTGATGACGAAGGAAGGAAGAAGGCCAATCATGTGAGATGGAAAAGAGCAAAGAACAACTCTAGAACCTGAGTGCATTACACTATTTCGAACCCATTTCTCATTCGGAAATGAATAACTCAAGGTTGGTGGTCCGGAACAGACATATCCTGTGCAGAACTAGTTCCGGAGATGAATTAATTCCATGAATCCGTCTATTTCGGGAAAACAAATGTTGTCTCGAGACTAAAATAATCATTTCAGTTCGGTGCAGATAGAGTTCTCACTCCTCAACCACAGTCTTCTTGTCCTCTCTTCCTTCTCAAATACTTCATGCTGTACCTCCTCCAAGTCAACGCCGTCAGTTTACTTCTCCCCTCCTTCCCCTCTAAGATGACGTCCCTTTCAGATTCTGAATCCAATCATGACGGTGACGATTCTTCCTCAATATCGACTCAATTTCTCTCGATTGATGTGGTGGAATGGGAAGAAGAGAGCGGAAGCAGTAGAAACGACTACAATGAGGACTCGATTGGCCACTGATCTTTGATCTTTGACCATTCTTAATTTATTTGTTTCACCCTTTCACCATAACCATTCAGCTCTATGGGTACATGCATATCGGTAAACTCGTTTCCCATTTTGTAATTCATGAGTCCGGTTGTTATCCCTTTACATGGCCATTCATCGACCTTCCTACAGTATCTCTATCATATTTGGATCTCCTCTCATTTGCAATTCGTATGTATGTGTAATTAGATAGAATCCCGTCATTTTCTCTCGTGATGTTTCTCTCCTTTTTAATCGATGAAGCGAATCTCTCGCATAACTCGACGAAGAAATTCCAATGAGAATCCGCATGAAAGGGAAAGGAAGTAAGGAGTGGAGGGGGAAGAACTTTGATACTCCGGGAGAGGAGAGGGGAGAGGGGAGGGAGAAATAGAAGTTGAACGCGGAAGACCCTCTAGGCAGGTAGAAGAAGTGTGAACTGACCTTACTTTTCGATTCTAATCATTTCATCCTTCCGCCCGTTCCAAATTGAGCAGAGAGACAAAACCGGATGAATGGAGATGAAATAGAGAAGGGAAGAGAAGAGACGAGGAGAATGAGGTAATGGAGGAGTGAGACAAAGGGGATATTGGAAGGGAATGAACTGAGACAAGGGCCAAAAAAGTGAGGTACATGAGGAGAGGTCAGAGAGGGAAGAGGGAGAGGGGAAGGGGGGAAGCACGATCTCCCCCGATATATGCCATTTCGACTATGGATCGCACTCCTTTGTTCTACCCATTTTCCATCCTTTCATTGCTACGCAACTTTGACTTATTTCGATTATCGATTGATCATTGGATCAACATACCGTATCTTTAGGATGCGTTTATTGCTCGTGGTTCTGTCTACTGTAGCTGTCGGATGTCTCGCGGGAGAGGATCACATTCTCGGATCGGTCCATGCTCTGGTCAGATATTTTCTTAGTGAATGTAGACAAGGAATATTCGTTAGAAGCTTTGCATGCTTGCGATGCGATGCATGCGAGCAAGTCGGCCCTCCGACGAGCACCACATAGCGTAGTCGCTCTCGACTGTAAAATCGCTTGATATGGCCGAACCTTTACCTTTACCTTTACCATTTTGCATGGTGTATAAATTGTTTCGAGAATACTATTTCGTACGAATGCGTTGTCCTCTAAATCTCGAAAGATCATCCTTTCAGCACCAGTCTTCCTTCGTGGAGCTCTCTGACAATGACTTCACCGAGTTCAATGCTTCCCCTCTGAGAGCACTCGGAAAACCTACTTTCGTGTTGGGAAACCCTTCTTTCATTCCTAAGGTGAGAAGCGCCCGGAATAATCTCCAGTGATCAACAAACCAGGCAAAAACTGATGAATAAGCGGATAACGAGAGAATTAAGAATGTATTCATCTGCTAATTCAGGCGTCCAACTTCTCTGTCGTCTCTGGAGCCGATAAGGAGATCAGACGAGCTGTGAGTTGAAGAATTCTTAGATGTGTTGCAATAACCGAAAACGGTGCAAAATCGATCATTGCAGCCCGCGAACCCGAACATCGCGTACTCGTTCCCTCCTCCGGCTAAACTTCCCCTTCCCAGCTGCTTCTACAACCCCGCCGGTATGTCTTGATGAGCTCCATCAATGTCCCAATTACACATTGTCTTGGATGAACGTCCAATTAAAGTGCGCATTTTAATCACCTTGAGCTTGCGGAATAGGGAAATTAGCTCGCGATTAAGAGTTTCATTGTTCAATCGTTGCACTAATTTAGCATTGTGAAATGTGAACGTCGTGATCTCTTTTGATCTTCTCCCTTGCAGGTTACGTCTGCTGCAATCGCGACCTCTACCACTTCATCGAGGACACTTTCCGGTACTCCTTCCAACCTTGAACCCATTCATTAAAAATGAACCTTAGCTTCGATGAACCCTCTCCTAACTTCAATTCTTCAGTGGAATCCTGGCCCGTCCCGGTTTCAATCCCTGCAACATCCAATCGGCAGTCAATGGACTCCATCGTTCTGCTGAGCAGAGGTTCAATGAGTAGTTCGAACGTAATTGAGTTGATTAGCGTTCATTAGAATCAAGGACAGTGTAGCATGGTTCAAAAGACTCCATGTTCAACAAAACACTCGCACTTTTTGTCTGTCCTTGCCATGTTAGATTAATAGATCAAGTAGTCTAGGGGCTTGCATGAACTAACCTTGGGGGGCGAAATTAATTGAATGAATAGATAGTTCATGGAAGCAAATTGCAGATTCAACGTATCAATGGAGGCAATGGTGGGCCTCGATGACTTCGCCCAGAAAGTTCGATTCCGTGGAACTCTCGCGTGCAAGCTGGAATTGGAAGGAAAGTGAGTCATCCTTTGATTCTTTGCTCATCTCTAGATCTCAATTACACCTTGCAACACAATTACTCCCTTCAGATACATTATGATGTACGCGACTCCTTCGTCGTCGGTCGCGAGAAAGAAGAGAGAAGCATCGGATGCCGACCCCGCGTCTCTCGATAATGAACACGCCGCCTTCTTCTAAATTATTATTTATTGGTTGTTTGTAAGTATAAGTAGAGTAACATCAAGCAGTCTATGCAGATTGATAAAGAGTTGATACTGGAAGGAGAGATCTTTCGAGTAGACAAACAATGGAGAAAGGGGAAGCCGAAGAGAGGGGAGAGACACGTGAGATTCTGTTGTCGATGCACTGTGAAAACACCTCTCCATCCACACTTCGAGATTCTTCTTCCTTGATCTTTCCCTCTATTGACAGCTGTGCCATCTGATCTCCGTTTCCTTCTGCAGATGTTTCCCTCCATGACTCATACCACCCCCCGAAGCTCCTCCCCCCTTCTCTTATTACTTTCGCCTATCAGAGTATACTGCACTATCCGATGCCCTTTTTCGTAGATATGCCACAACAGACTATCCGAATACTCATATGCATTGTCAGTGACTACTGATCGAACTTCCTCGTCGACTATTGTGCAATGGCTTACCTGACTCACATCAACATTATTTACGCAACCTTACGGCACTCTCCACTATCCGATGCCCTTTTCTCTAGATATAAAGCGGTGTGGTCCAATCCAATAACTCATATTCATAGTCAGAGACTTCTGTTCAACCTCCCCCTACGATCATGGGAACACAATTATTGAATGGGCTACCTGACTCAGATCGACCTTATTTACGCAACCTTCCGTCTCTGAATCCTCTCTCTCATTTCCCCCATTGTTTGCATTCTCACTCAACGAAACTCGCGACGTTGCCATTGGATTCTCGGTTTAGTGCTCTCCTGTATCCCTCTCCCTTCCTATCCTATTCATTCCTCATCCTTCTCATCTCCAGTGTTTATCGTCTCTGAATTCGCTGCTCTTTTTTATTTAGCTCAATATTGTAATTTTCCAGAAATCGATGGCTCTCACGTGCACGGATATTCCCAAGTGCTGTTGCAGCTTCATCATTCCGGTAAATTATTTATTTTTGTTCAATTCATTTTATTCTTTGGATTCAAACAGAGTATCACGAGACGTCTCACAACAAGTTTCCCAATATTCGCGCAATTTTGATCAGCCATTTTTCCCCGCAAAGTGTCGGGTTTCTCACCAATATTTGCATGTGACCAAGCCCTCTTTCGTGTAGGGTTTCACTCTGAAAAGGACAGGGTATCGAAGAGAGAAGGAAGACCCGCGAGGCACAGCTTGGCACGGAATTGAATGGATTCATTCTGAGATATTTGCAGCCAATCGGAGTGTGGATGGAGAAGGGATGCGGGGCTGATCTCATTATCAATATCGTCCTCACTCTACTCGGATACTTCCCTGGTAAGTTGCGGATACACTTTCCCTTTGAATAGTCTCATCGAGTTTGAGAGATTCAAGCCGCGTTTTCCCACTCTATCAGCCTTCCCATCTCTTCAATATTCCCTCTTCAGGTCTGATCCACGCCTGTTTCATCATAGCGTGGTACTAATCTCCGGCTCTCACTTCTTCAATTCCCGGCTTTCATCCATCACACAAAGTTCGCTGTAAATAGTGATCGGTTCCCTGCTTATTTGCTCTTCTCAAATAAACTTCACATGCCACGAATACAAAAGAGCTGCGAATGACTCATTTATCATTGAGAAATCGAATGATTAGAATGAGAGGAGGGGTTTATTCCTGTTCCTGGTGTTGTCTCATGAATCGAACAGCCGATTCCTCTCCTAGATGCACGTAGTCGTGCTTACGATGACGGTATCTGAATTATCGAATGATGGAATGGGCATTAAGTCATCACAACGTGGTAAGATAATTAATAACAATAATGTTTCGATCATGTGCTATTAGAAATATGGGAAAACAATATCTTGATTCTAACTTGGAGAAAACTTAAAAGATGCTCCGCACTCACCCAGTGTAAGCAGGGAGTTCGGCCTTCTCAGCGGGACTCATCTTCTCTCCCAACATTCCACTCGTCAGTCCAGTCATTATGTGCTGCACTCCGCAGTCAGAAGGGCAGTATGAGGCGGGCATTCCTGAAAGTTATGATGGTGAATAGACGCCTTGCATCCTTCTAGTTCGATGTTCTGTTGTCATGATATAATACTGTAGAATGAGAACTTCCTACTAGAATATTGAATAGAAGTCAGTTTCAGTAATCAAATAAGAGGATTATCGACTCACCGGGTTCTCCAGGAGGCCCGGCACTTCCCTCTCCACCGTCTTCTCCTCTTCCTCCATGGGGACCAGGCTTGCCCTGCTTGCCACTCTTTCCAGGCGAACCAGCTCCATAGCTGGGTCGTCCTCTGGGTCCGGGTCTTCCCTTGGGACCAGCAGGTCCGTGAGGTCCCTTGGGTCCCTTGATTCCTACTCCAGCAACAACAGTATCTCCTCTCGGTCCATCGGGTCCTTCTTCTCCAGGCGCTCCCTTCCGTCCGAGTCCGCCCTTGGGTCCTGGAAACGTCGGACGTATACACCACCAAACACTCCTTGACAATACATAAGCAAACAATGCATCACTTGTGTTAAATCTCGAATCGCGTACCTTGGGGTCCGTCCTTTCCATAGAATCCGTCGGGTCCCTGGTGACCTGGATGTCCGGGGTTTCCGTGTCTGCCACGCTCTCCCTGGGCTCCTCTGCAAATTATGAATTTATGACAACAAACATGGCTTTGTTTTCAGATGTCAATTCGTAAAATACACCCCTCACCTCGGCCCAGGAGGTCCAGCGGGACACACAACACACGGCAGTTCGGGTTCACTCTCCAACTGCACATCGTAACCATCCTCACCCTCCTTACCGGGATTTCCAACCTGCAAACGTCGTACTTATTCACCACCAAACACCATGACAATAATGTTGGAGCTCGAATCGCTCACCTCTCCTGGGAATCCATCGTTTCCTGGAGATCCAGGAGGACCGGGAGGTCCGGAGGGACAGGCGAGAGGCACGCAACCTGCAGAGGGAAGGGGTAAAAATTAAATTATCAGAGTGACCGTACCATGGCAGAATCCAGTGTTGTCAGTGTACTGTCTCTTCTGTCTCACTCCGAAGATTCGAGTGGGATTGGACGAAGAAGGAGCCAGAACCATCAACTCACTCCACATCGAGTTCGTTCGTTCCTGGGAAAGAATTATTTCTTGCGGTCCTGGCAATTTCGATGGGATCAAGGACTGCCTGAATTCTTCTAACCTTGAACAATTCGATCTGTGCATCGACTCCAAATCTCTCACTCGTCGCTTTGTAATAGAGAGAAGGAACAGAGGCAGCCAGAAGGATTAGAGTGAGGAAGGAAAGACTGCACGAGACGACTGCGATGTGATGATAGATGGAGGAGGAGGAGGATTCCATCCTGAATCAGGGAAGGATTAGGGAGTACGGTAAGTCATCGGGACACGAAGTAAGAGAATGAAAACGATGAAAAAGTGCAGACAGTGAGGTTCACGGCTGGAAATGAAAGGGAAATGGCTAATGAACGATGGGAGGAGAAATGCATTCCTGGGCGAGGGAAGAAACTTGCTGGATCAGTTCTCTTTCCTTCCCTTCTCTCGCATGAGATTAGATCTCGGCAAGAAACAGAGAGGATATCGAACTGAACGGATTTGGGTCACATAGGGCTTTTTGATGGGTAAGAGTTCGAAAATATGAATAATAGTCAAATACCGCGTTCTTACTAATCATTGATTTTTTCTCGTGCGCAGATGTAACTTTTCATTCTAATGGGTCGATAGGATGCTATATTCATTCACAGGTTCGATCGACTTATTGTGAATACATTCCTCTGTTGGAAAGGGATAAATGTTATACTTTGTAAAATGTGTGTCAACGCAGTTCATGACTACTCAATACTTTATCGGTGCATAATCTCTTCCCTCCCTTCATATCTCCTTGGCGACTTCTCTGAATGCTTCGATGGTCTTCTCGATTCCTTCATCGTCCACACATCGATTCACGACCATTCTCACTCTCGTCGCATCGAAGGCCATCGCGAGGACTCCATGGGATTGAAGGGTGGAGGTGACCTGAGATGAGGGATGAGGAGGGGAGGGAGAGGGACGGCACTAGAGTTCGAAATACGGGTAATTGTCTCCTTATTTTGTACACTCCCTCGCTTCTCTGACCGGTGAGAGAGTGCGCAGAATGAAGAGACGAGTGCCCGTATTTTGAACTCTAGACGGCACCTTGGATGGATTCAGTTTTCCTCCCGTGTGGACGACGACGATGTTGGTGATGTTCTCATCGACGGCACGAAGGGACGAATGGAGATTCTGCGGGACGACGTCATTGATTCCCTTGGCCAATCTCTTCGCCCTCTCATGGTCTCTTCTCGTTGTCTCTTCTGCTCTCTCCAATCCCCATTCAGCAGCTGCCGCGAGAACTCCCGCCTGTCTCCAACCACCTCCGAGCGCCTGAAGGAGGGTTCGGTCGATTTATTGCACCAGAAACACACGCTATCACTGAGAGCCTATCAGTTTCTTTCTCTCATTTGTAGCCCTCTGCAGGTCTGAGTAAACATCCAAGAAGTTCCAATCCCTCACCTTCCTCCTTCTGTAAGCAGTAGAAATCAATTCCTTGCTGCCAACGAGAATCGACCCAACGGGCGCTCCGATGCCCTGAAGATGATCGATAGTACATCATCATGAATCGTGTTCGAAAGAGAAAATGGTCTCTGACCTTGCTGAAGCACATCATCAAAGAGTCGACCGGAGCTGCGAGATCGGCCACTGTGACGCCCTGCAGAAAATATGAATCACTCCACGAAATTTTCCTCATGATCAATGACTGGATGAATCTTCAATGGATCAAACCTGTGCAACAGCGGCATTCATAATCCTCGCTCCATCCACGTGGATCTTCAGATTGTGCTCGTTCGCGATCTTACGCACTTCACTGCAATTGTTTCGTATTTTTATGATTTATTGAGTCTGGAAGTCTAACATGCATCAATGTTTTCGTTCTTCGACTCACTTGAGATAAGCGATCGACAGGGGTTTTCCTCCAGCATAATTGTGAGTGTTCTCGAGACAGATCAGACGAGTGGATGGCATGTGGCAATCGTCCACTCGGATGTTCGCCCTGTCAATTATGAATTACTTATTTTCCTCATTTTGCAGTGAACACGTTGGAATCATCCCATTTCATGCCTCTTATCAGTCTAATAATTGCTCACTTAATCTCGTCGAGGGGAAGTTCTCCTCTCGCATTGATCGATGTCGTGTTTGCTGAGATTCCTGAGAAAAACCAATGAATAACTACGAAAAAACGACATTAAGTACTTCTAAAATCTCACCAGCGAACTGCGCGTAATTTCCTTGTTCCCATCTGTGGATGTGCGAGTCTTTTCCTACGATGATCTCGTCTCCTCTCTGCAAAAACGATTTTACTGGAAGAATGATTCATTCACATCGACGAATATCCTTCATTGCAATATTTTCATACCTGGCAATGGGACATGACTGCCAGTAGATTGGCCATCGTTCCAGAAGTGACGAAGAGGGCGGCCTCCTTCCCGAAGAGAGTTGCACATCTGGAATGATGGCCCTTAGGAGATTCAGAATGGCCATCAATAACTGACTTGTTCTGCAGTCTGTTGATAGTGGGATCCTCTCCGTAGACATCGTCTCCCACCTGCAATCCCCCCTTCTCACTCTGATTGGACAACAGACTGACCTCAGCTTCGAACATGACTTTCCTCATCTCATCGCAAGGAGTCGTCACTGTGTCGGATCGAAGATCCACGAAGGTAGCTGCATTCGAGACGGACGTCGTGTACATGTCCTTGCCCATTCTGACTGAAGGAATTAATTGTACAGACGAATTATAATGAATAAGATCAAGACAAGCGAAGCGCAGTCCTAATGCATGGAGGTTCCATTGGTTAATTCTGTAGACAATCAGCCGACAGACTCGGATGATTCGGTCGAGAATGAGCGATGAAAACCACGACTCTCTTATCGCTATCAAATCGCATTGAGTACGCACGCAATCGTTGCTCAATTGATAAAACGAAGCGAGAAGAGAGAAGAGAATCCATCTTTTTATCCTTGTCGTACACCGAATGATAACTACCGAGAATGACAATAGCATAAACTAGAGCTTACCTGTGGAAGAGAGGAATCGAAGATTGGACTGAGAAGAAGAGGGAAATGAAGAGAGAAGACGAAAGAGTGGAGAAAGACGCATGGAAGTGATTTATCTAGAAGAGAGAAGGAAGAAGAGAGAGGGAAGAGAGACGAAGAGAGTGGTCAACGTGATCCGATGCACTCTTTTAACACCGCCAAAGAGTGCAAAAGATCGCTGTTTTCCGCCAGACAAAACCCATTGGCAGAGATCATATTTATTGATCCAAAGACATCTGGATCGGAACCCAAGTCCTAGGATATCGTGTTTTACCCCATGGCAAGGATTCTTCGCTATGATTTTTTTTAAAATCTACAACTGCAGAAAGTACCAGCAGATTTGTTGATTAGTCGACTTCCTTGATATCACACTCGATAAAGATCTGATGGTTTGTTGACTGTTAATATTCATTTGATTTGCACAACAGAATGTTTCCTTCGAGTAATCGAATGGTGATCTTGAACTGTGATCTGATCCTTTTCGTGATTCTTTCATGAACCTCAAGTGATAATAGACTCGTGCTGCGTCAAACATGATATCAAACACCTCATACACAAACCATATTTTCTCTTGTCACTGTATCTCTTCCATTTGTCAGCAAAATTGTCTCTACTTTGATCGTTGGGTACACTCCATTCACGATCCTATTTGATAACTCACGTGTAGAGAAGAAGAGTGCATCTCCAAAATCATCATTTTGAACTCTAGCTTATAAAAAAATAGTTACGTGAATGAACGTCTCAGAACAATTTATCGACGAAGATTAATTCATCATCGATCTCACTGAGAAATGTTATACAAATTAAACCATAATAATAACTTTATTGCCGCTGTCTATTGAACCCGTGGACAAATACTAACCGTATCAATTGAGATCTCTAAACTGTTGGAATGTCATAAATGTGTTCCTTTCTACTATTTTTACAAGGTGGTTTGGGTGCTGCCCGTGATGGTTTCAATGTTGCCGAAGGAGGATTCTGTTCGGGGTCTGGTACCGGGTCAATCTTTGGTTTGAGTGCAGCAGGAGGTGGTGGCGGTGGTTTCTTCGGTTTGGAATCGGATTGATTGAGGGCGGTGATCTCCCTCACTAATCTGTCCACAGTCTTCATCTCAGATTGATCCAATCGACGCGGTGGAGGAGGGGGAAGAACTGAAAGGGAAGAATTAAATGGTGATCTCTTACCGTGATTTTTGAACCCCGCAAATCCTTCTCAGCTCACCTACACAAAGCAGAATTTTTCAATCCCATTTGTCAGCAAAATCGTGTCTACTTTGATCGGCGTGTGCACCAGATTCTCGCTTTAGCTACCTCCATAACTGACCTTTTCTCATACTCTTGGGGGTTGGTTCGAGAGGAGGATACATCTTGACGTATCCCTCAGTTGACTCGATCTGAGGAGGAGCAGGGACGGGATCGTCGAGGGAAAGAACACGAGGAACTTCTTCTGAATTGATTAGATGAAGAGATCAAAGGTCAAAGATCACTCACCAATCATTGGGAAGACAAAGTGTCTTTCTCTCTTCACTGATTCTGGAGTAGGAAGGACTGTGGTTGATTTGGAGGAGAGAGAAGAGGGAGAAGGCAAGGGAGAAACTTTGTTGGGCATTGAGAAACAGCAACCACAGCTTATTCTGGAGTGAAATAAAGGTTATGTGGGACTTGATTCCTATCTACTTATCTACCTTATTCTGTTCGCTAGAAGGAGAAGGAGAAGAATGGAGATGAGAATGACGATGGTGAAGAGATGTTGAGGAGGGACGAGATAGAGACACGTCGAGGAGTCACAGAGCGGATTCAGACAGTGTCTGAAAGACGGTCGATTGTTCAGTTTGAGGAAAATAATTCCTCACTTAATCGGTCCACAATCGCACTCTTCGTCTCTTTCAATCAGTCCATTTCCACAGATGGGAAGATGAGTGTGGGGGAGATGAAGAGGAGGAGACTGGAAGAGGAGATGAAGGTTGAAGTTGGAAACCGATCATTACCTGAATGCACTCGTGTCTCGGCAGCATATCCACTAGTGCTTGCACTGCGCAATCTCGCTCGAATCCACTGCAAATATTCATATTTTATTAATTTTAAAGTTAATCCCTTAGAAATCAATAAAGGAAATAAACTGACTCAATCCTGAGACACTTCTGCCAATCTCTACACTCGCATTTTCCTCCCGAATCATGGGAAAGACCGAGAAGATGAGCGAATTCGTGCACGAATACTGAAGCGAATTCGAATGGAGACTCAGGGAAGAACTGAAATGGAATGCATTGATGGATGTTGAGATTGCAGAGAGGACAGAGATTGTTGAAATAGATTTTTATTGAATCACTCACCCCTGATACTCCAACTGCATTCCGTCCGCAGATTCCATTGACATACGCGATTCCTCCTTCGTAACGAAGTTTGAGAAGAACCGCGACGTCGTGAGGAACCGGAAAATAGAAAAAAAATACGACAAATTTTTCGTTTCTTTATCATTCCGAATGTTGTAACAAAGATGAACTCTATTGAAGAACGTTTCAAGATCTTTCAAGAATGAGTAATTAGGATGGAAACTAACCATATTGCCCACATTTTGTTCTCTCCAATGAGCGAATTCATCGAGTGTCATATTGTATCTGAGAATCTCATTCGATTTAAGAATGGAGAGATCAAAGATCACCTTCTCATTTCCGTGTTCACATCGACAACGACCATTCTGATGTTAATCTGGTACAGAAACTGAAAAGTGATCTTTGATCTCTTCCTTCCTCTCTTTCCCTCACTTGATTCACACTGAACATGAGCATATCCAGTCCGTTTCGCAATTGAGTCTGGTTGAAATTGTAGAAGAGATGCTGTAAATGAGGCATGAAATCACCCTGTCGAAAGGAGGGACGGCATTGCAAGAACTTTCTGCATTCGAACACGCGTTTGAATGAATGGATTAGTCGAGAGAAAGAAAACTGACCAATTCAGGATCGATAACGAGTACCGTTTCCACGTATCTCTTTTTCCCGTCGAGACGCGCATCAGTCCAATCGGGAAGGGAAGTGCCTGAATATCCCAACTCTATCGATCTACTCCTCCTTCTCTTCTCACCCATGGTTACTTCTCCGTGCTGATCGTTCTTCTTCGGTGCTCGAACCTTCAATCTTATCTGTTTGCATTGTCTGGACGAGAAAATGGCTGGCCATCACAAGGGAGAAATCTCACCCGGTCGTGCACCACTTTCTGCGATTTCACAAACGTCGTCAGTATCAAAAACAACCATATTCGCATCTGCAATCAAATGTCGAAGTTCGGACGTAGAAAAGTTTGCAACGAAGAGTAAGGAAGTAATGAGTAACCGCTGATGGCCTAGATTAGACAGGACAGAGGGAGAGGGAAGAGAGGGAAGAGAGGTGTTCTCTCCATTGAGAGGATGGGATTGAATCAGTGAATGGACAATGGAAAGACGGGAATGAATTGAGATGGAGATGAGTCATTCCAATGGATCGAGAGAAGAAACACGGATATGCAGATAAGTTGCAGGCATGGATAGAAGAGAGATGGACTGATAGGGGAACTGAGGTTGGAGATGGGAATTAGCAATTGATAAGTGAGAGAAAGGGCAATAGATGAGCCTTATGAGTCATCGAGGGAACAACCTGTATCCTTTCCCCTCTCCCTTCTCTCACTCCCTCTCATTGGAGAAGAGTGATTAACACACTGGCTATTAGAACACTATTTACGATGAGACGGAAACGGTTCCCTCTTGACCATTATCAAAGTAGGGTGAACTGATTGATATTTGTATCTCACATCTCTCCATTCTTTTCTTTATCACCAACAACAGTTCCAAGTAACATTGCAATTTCGAATTAATCTTAGGAAACGTGTAGCAAAAACGAACAACACAACGTCAAAATATTCCTGAGGAAGGGGGCATAATTACAGAAATGAAAACACTAATAAAAAGAAACGAAACAAATTACGTAGCTTAATAAGTAATACGTAAAGAGTAAAAATGAATGAACTGCTAGAGTAGATAAGAAACGAGAAAGTAGTGGTACAGTAATGAGACTACCGTATCCTCTCTATTTGAATCACTCTTGCTAGTTTCTCGGATCACGTCCACAAGCTATTCTATAATCGTCCATTTCCATCATCAATTTGAAATTTCTTGTGTATTTCTGAAGTTAGAAATTAGCTTATAATTATTGTTTAGGTAATCTATGTAATTGTCAGTTCTGACTGTTGTTTCTCCATTCTTTGACTCACCACGAATTCGGGTTCAAAACAGTCGTCCTTCACATAAACTTTTCCTTTGTCCTTCTCCTCCTCAACTGCAGCTATCTCCTTCAGAAGTCGCTCGTTGATCACCAATTCGTTCTTCTTCCTTCAATATCATTTTATTAGAGAGGGGCTACAATGCGACTACTGCACTCATCAACCGTTTCCAGGAAGACAAATAATATGAAACTAACAATTGAGTTGAGAATAGATTCTGGATGACCTCGATGATATCTTCCTTACGCATTCCCAATTCCATCTCCAGAGCTACAGTAATCTTCAATTATTGATTGATCCATCGATATCTCACCATCCATATCGATCTCTCCACCTGCCTTCGCTAGAGCGAGCACCACACTTCTGCAAGTATCGAATCAATCAATACCAAGGCTCGAGCAGCGTACCTCTTCCAGTAAGAAGTGTAGGAAACGAGACCGAAGGGAGAGAGGGGTCTCTCGGGTCCAGCCGGCATTTTGGACAAGATCGATAGATGATAACCTGTAGAAATACAAAGAGAAGGATGAATGGAATGCGATAGACAACAGACTGAAATCGATGATGAATCTGCCCAATCCTTTCTTCTGGTAGCAGGGAAAGACACAGAAACAGCAGAGATTGAATTTGATAATTGAGAGATTTTGCTGCAATCGCATGGATTATTCCTGAACCAACCAATGGATTCCTTCTCCATCTACCGTACTTTGGAGAAGTATCCAACTGGCCTGAATCCATGCGATTCCTCCACAAATTCAGTCACAACGAAGTAGTCTATGCCACGAATTTCCGTGAACAAACACTGCAATCAATAAATGAGCTACCGTAGCCAACCCATCGTACCTTATCCGCTAGGAAGAGCATCGCGAATTGACTGAGCAGCTTACAGTATTCCTACAAACATGCGTGATCGATACTCAATCAATGAAACCTAGGATACGAAATGTTTTTGTCCATTGAGTCGAAAGACGGAGATGCATCCAGCAGATGAATTCGGGTCCCTGTACACTTCATCTCCAGGAGGACTGTAGATACTCGTGCACTTCTCCTTCAATTCCACTCCATCAATCCCCCCATCCCCCTCCCTCCCTCACCGCGTGTCTCCTCCATAAATATGCATTCGCAAAGTACATGAAACATCCATCGCACACGAAAATAGTCTCGCACTTCATTATGTCTTCGGGATACGTACCATCATACCACGGGTCCATCTAGAATTAAAATATATTCTTCCACCTCACATATTTGGATTGTCGTTCGCTACGAAACACGTAGTTCCCTTATATTCACTATAAATACTTTCCCATTCCTTCATTTTCCCCCTTGCTCACTCACCTCATATCTACCTCCAAAATTGATTTTCTTCGTTCTATTCTCCAGTGTGAGTCTCTTCGACTAAAATTATCGAGAGAAATAGATTGAGAATACCATTTCTTTTCACTCACATGCATCTTCTTGTGAACGTTAACAATTGTCTCAGCCTCATCCTTATCCATCGTCTTCAGCAAATTCTTCTTCATTCTGCAATTTCACCCTTCATCTATTCATGTTTCCCTTTCCACTTCTTCTCGACTCACACGACATAGAACTTCTCTGAGTACTCTTCATTAGGATTGACACGAGTCGACTCGAATTTATCGTCTTCAATGAAATCCTCCTCCTGAAAATGAAGACAACAACATAAAATGGATTAAAAACACGCCCAACCTTGTTTTCTCCAGATTTGGTGAACTTGAGAACCTGGAATAATGATAAATAAAGAAGATTCCAGCCGCAGGCAACTCTTTTGCGTTAGCGAAAAATAGAGCAAAAGAGTTGCCCATGGCTGGAATCGAACCAGCGTCGCCACGGCCACAACGTGGAGTACTAACCACTATACTACATGGGCCGATAGCGAATGCTGGTAAGATGGCGGATGGGGTGAGGGGAATAGAGAGAGAAAGAGAAAGAGTACTGAGGGGAGGGCAAATTTCTTATCCGATGGAAACAAATTCAAACAAACTCACCGGCTGCTCATTCATTCTCTGCTTCGCTTTGACGATAGTTTTGAGGCATGGCGCAGAATTAGCATTCTGAAAACTCCAATACACATTCACTCGATCCCCTGTTCATCCCCTTGGAAAAAACTCCAGTAATTAACTTACTCTTATTCTCGGTCTCAATACTCGAATATTCTTCTCCTCTTTCTCCTTTTCACTCTTCATTCGATTGGCATTATCCCCCTTGTGAGTAGTCGATTGCTGAGAATGGATATAATGAGGAGAAATTAAATTTAATAACTCACAGATTCATTTGGCATTAAATCAATTTCATCCGTTTCTTCAACAAATTCATTCTTCCTATCGCGAAGATTACGTCTAGAAGGAGTATTCTGTGCCAGTCCATTTTCATTCAGAACTTTCTTCTTCTTCGTCTTCTTCCTCTCTTTCAAATCTACCTCCAATTCATTTTCTTCCAATTTCTCAATTCTAGATTGATCCTAAATGAAAAAATCGTCATAATTTCCATTTTTCCGATCTCGCCTTCTTCTTTGCATCTAAGAATGAGAATGCATCTTTGATTGGAGGCGTTCGACCATTTCTTTCCATCTAGAGAAATAATCGTTCAGTGAATCTTCGTAAAATTCCCGACTTACCGTTTTAGTCAATTCAGTGTGGTTATTAGAAGGAATCACTGACCGCGCCTGGATATGAATAAATATTGATAGTGACTAACTTCATTCCATTGTACCTTATTATGACCTCCTTTCTGCGAGGTTGATCGAGGCGTTTTCGAGAAGGAATTCTCTTCAATACTAGACATCTTCGGAGGTCTGGCAGACATCTGAAATGGCATCATTTGAACACTGAATATATGAGGATTGTCTACTGGGTTCCTGGAGATCGCGGGCGAATTCGAAGGTGAAAATCTCCATGATGCGACTGAATTAAGACGAGAAGATCTCTTCCTGAAAGGATCACTTATCGATTAGTCAGATAGGGAGACAAACTTCTCCCCGAGGAGTCGGTTCGAAACTAATTCTGCCTTCATATTTATCGAGCTATCGAACACAGGCTCAGGCCATTTTCCAAGGAGTGCATTGGGTACATCCAAGATATCCGAAGCATCGTCATCGAGGAATTTTCCTCTTTTGAGTGGTTTGGGTAAAGAGGTCGAAGGAGAAGTTAAGCCGATCCCTTCATCACGAGATGCAATATCAGGATGAGGCTGGACATTAATGGGTTCCGGTGGGGGAGGCTGGATATCTTCGGCAGGGGAATCGCTTCTTTGGTTCAACTCGATCTTCTTGTCAGGAATATCCATAGATCCATCGCCCTCTTCGATCTTCTTGTCAGGAATATCCACTGGCACATCTCTCAAATCGGCCGGGAACGTGGAATTATGATAGACTTTCGGGCTCTTCAGAGTGTCTTCGATCGAAATGAGTCTCCACTCATTCGATGCATCATCATTCAGTGAATTGTGTTGTGCGAGTGCAGTGGTTTCTGTAAGTGCAAGTGCTTCGAACAAATCAATCGACATTGGGAAACAATGTGCAAGCTATTTTAATGATAGACAGCTGTCTGGGTAATTTTGACACAGGCAGATGTCGTCCTATAAACTGACATCTTACTGCAACCACTATCATTTTGACAGATAGCAGTGGTTGTTGTAAGATGTCAGTTTATAGGGCGAACTATTAGGGTGTCCGGAAAGTCCTGTCACTCACTTTTTGGCAGTAGTGTCAAACAAATTAATGCATTACCATATAAAATAGAATGCTGACTAATGAATAAATGCAGCATAAAATTCATCGAAATCATTTTCGTTTGGCGAATTTTGCTCATTTTGGCCAAAACGGTCAAAAATGAGTTTTCAGCAAAAAAAAATTGTATCGAAAAATGGCTCTAGATGTAAAATCTGTTTTCGAATTTTGACCTATTTAAAGTATATCTCAGCAACCCGTGTATGAATGTTCCGTCTCAATACCGAAAGTTAAAGTATACATCACTATGCTATTTCAGAATAAACCGGGAATTTGAATCACCATTCTCCATTGAATTAGAATTGTTTGAAAATAGTGTGAAGAAATTGATTTTTCCGATTATTGCGTCATCACTAGGAAATATTATCAAAAGTGTTCAACAAAATAAAATTAGTTACTCTCATTAGTTAATGGAAAAGAGAGATCAGGATTATGTCTCAGGGATAGCGAGAACTATCTGAAAAACGCACATCTGAAAACAGTGACAAAACTTTCCGGACACTCTATTAAAATGGAAGCAATGCGTATTAATAGAGAGTTACATACTGAAATTGCAGAAATTGTTTTTTTAAATAAAGAAGTGTTTTATTTAAAAATTGGTGAGAAGTGGTGAGTAAATTAGAGTTATAGCAAAATGTACCAGAGGAAGTAGAAAAAAGATTGGAGCTAGCCGATTCACCTCTTAACTCGATCGATCCATTTCTTGATTCTTTTGATAAAACCGAAGTTGAAGAGAGACTGGTGTTATCCACAGCATTAATCAATGAGTTAACCGCGGTGCGTACAGGGTCTGCAACAGTGAGATGTGGGGTGGAAGTGGGATCAGATTAATCAGGCCATGTATCTAATTATCATATATCAATAAATACACCTACCATCGTCTTTCGAAAGTACATCATTAAATTCATTCATCCTTAACCCTGCAAGGATCAGTCCATAATCGTAGAGAACGCAATGGATATGTTGCCGGGAACGCTTAAAATTCCTAGCTCGTGTTTAAACTATGCTTGCGACAATGGGGAATCTATTTCTGAAAGAAAAAAGTCGAAAAATCATAAAACAAGAAAACTACAACGCTTTTTAAAACCTGCAATTTTTAAGTCATGTACCGTAATCTTTTTGTAGAGTTGGAGTGTACCTCTGGTCAAACTATATTCCTGTTTATCAAAAAGTTTTTTCCAGGATTCAAAAAAAATTATTTCGGTAAAATATCTTCTACGTGCTTAAAAACATGCGTGCCATATTTAATGTTATATTTATTGAGCTTGAAACGCGATTGATTTCTTCCAAATCAGGTCTCTGCCTACGACCTTCCGAGTAAAAATTAGGCGTTATCCGAAGCAGGGGGTTGCATAGAACTGATAGTAGATTGCTATGAAACCACAATTAGAAAGAGTACATTCCGATTTCACGAGAAAATTTAAAAAAAATAACTTTGAAGAGTTTATTCCTCTCTGTAGTGGGTACATTACCCGATAGAGTGAGTGCTGACTTGGCCAGAGCACTTTCGTAGTATTTGAGAAGCGTCGTGACTATGAGCATTCCATCCGAGAGGCATAGCACACTTGTTCGTAACCGTTTTCCTAACAACAGCATCCGAAAGTTCCAAGAACTATATTCACACACTCACACGACATTCACGGACAATTAACAATATTTAACAACATTTTTAATTTATCAGCTTACAATATCAAAAAATAATAGTTTATACGTTTATCTTTGTACAATACAAAATATCAAAAGCCGTAGTTAATCTCTCATAACAATCTTGCAATTTACAGTGACTATGTGCATTTACACGGGCAGATAACATATTTACATCCAGAATAAATACTAGGTTCTCAACATCAGGGAGATTCCTCCACTGTCTCTGAATACGTTGGTGGGTCAGTCTCGAGTGTCGACTGCTCAGAGGATCCTGAATGGAAAAGAAGATGGTTACTGAATCCACCCAATCGGTACTCACTTCTGCTCTCCGTTCTCTTTGCCATTCTTTCCACTATGAAGAAGGCAACTGCAGCCAGGAGAGAGAATACCTGCAATGTTTTCTCTCCTAATTCTGTACTTTTCCACTCTCTATTGTGTGAATAACACCACTCACCACCATGATAATGAGATGGTACGGTAGTTGAACTGAGGGAGAATAGAAGAATGCTGCACAGGAGAGGGCTGACTAAATAGGAAGAGAGATTGAAAGTACATACGAACAATTATTACAAAATGACAAGTTAATCCGCCCTTTGCGTGTTCATCCGCCCTTCCTATGCCGACAAGGACGACCCACGACGCAAGACCCCCGCCCCCCGCTCCGGACAGAATGGCCCTCGTCTCGAAACGATCATTCCCTCGAATCGTCGCCCCTCTGAAGTACCCTATCGATCTCGTCGCGATTCAGTTTTCACGAATGCGAGCAGAGTGAACAGAACCATCCAGAAGACACCCATGAGACAGCCCCGCCCCCTCCTCCAGACCCAGTCTCACAATACCCATCCCTCCCAATCGATCAACAGGAATCCCACGCCCCTCACTCAAATGAACAACGGATCCCCTAATCCCCCCATGATGAACCCCCAGTACAATTATCCCTTCATGCCTCATTTCATGTACCAGAACCCATTCATGAGTCACATTTCACAGTACGGTGCTCCTCCCAATTACGGTATGTCGGGAAACTGGTTCTGAATCGCCGGCTAAAAACTCACTCTGATAGAAACTCTCTCTCCTTCTCCGCCCTCCTAGCAAATTGTCGCTCGATTAGAAACAAACTGCCATATCTTTCCCACTTACTCTCTTTAAACCATACTATGATTTGCCTCACTGAGACCTGGTTATC
>LS585879.1:1278249-1293499 GCA_900490775.1 Pristionchus maxplancki
CGTTTCGGGTACAGGCATAACAGTTTCTTTCCTCGAGCGGCAAGACTATTAGTAAAACCCGAGAATCAGACCAGTTTCACCGAGTAGTTATCTCCTTCGATATCGTATTCGTTGTCATAGCCCCGCATTACCGAACATCTACGTCAAATACTTATTTGTTTTAACCGTTATTTCTCATGGAATAGCATAAATATATATAATTACTTACCTGGTAGAATTTATATAGGGCGAAAGCCTGCGAGGACTGCTTAGGGAAATTAGCGACGAGATGAGCGTAGATCTGATGATAAGTAGATAAAGATGATATGTATTCCCGTCTTGTCAAATACACAGGTCCCTCATGTTGCATAGTGCAGCTTACCTGAGTGTTCCAGCAAGCATCGCCGAATCCAAGGAGGAATCCAATCACGAGAGCAATAGGAACACTGCAAGAAACTAATAAATGATAAGGATTCAATCTGACGTCAGTGGTGTGAAGATAGCAGATGAGTGAGCAATAGCTTGAAATAGCCATGATCTTAAGATTATTTCAGACCTCGGTTGAATGAATCCCACTCCGTCCGTCTTCTTAATATTCGCATCGAAGGGGAAATTGATGAAAACCAGACCGAAGGCTACCTGAAGGTGTAACAATTGTAAATTTGGGGTAATACGACAACTAATTAAAAATATTTTTTAAACGTGTAAATTAGTATCGCATAGAAACAAAATAGGTTAATAGTCGTGGTAAGTCAAGACTGAAGTTGTTCGATAAAGACAAAACGTACCAGATGGATGAGTGCTCCCATGAGCACGATCATATCTCTGCCCAACTTAGCCGTCTTCGATCCCAGAATACCGAAGAGACCACCCGCTTAAAGGAGGGGCTATGATAGAAACACGGAGGAACAGATAAGACCCCCCCCCCCTCTCCACTCCTCTCTCTCGAACTGATAAATGACTGACCAATGCACTGTCCGAGTCCACTGAGAATGGCATTGATGGCAACGAGTGCATTCGTGTTCGATCCCAATTGTTTCGTGAATGAGATACACGAGGGATAGATTCCCGTCCAGAACGACTGCTCGATGCCCGTGTACGCGAATACCTGCACACTTTTCATTTTAAGCTCTAATTTATTATTTTAAAAATATTTTAAAAAGATTGTTTATTAAAAATTAAAGGTCTCACAATAGCCAGGAAGAGCATCTTCTTCGTGGGCATCAACTTGAATGTCGACACTATCAGCTCCTTGTAATCTGCAATTATCAAATTATTATCCAGTCCCTCTATTCCCTCCTATCACCATACTCGGTTTCTCTCCAGTGGCAGCAGGGGTGGACGATAGATGGGCGGGAGGAGTGGGCAGGAAGGCGAGAATGACGATGCCGAGAATGGCCAGCACTGTGAACACCGAGTACAGAATCTGAAATGATCCTGAGCAGTGATATCAAGAGATTACAAGTATACGAACCTTAACAGTTCCCTCTGCAATCTGATCCGTCGTTCCACTGGCTTGGAAAGTGACGAACAAGAAGAGTCCTCCACCGACCAGACTTCCCTGATGATGGAATCATTTCAGAATCAGAGTTCCAGTGATCACAATGAATCATTAATGTTGGGTACCTGCAGCATGGCCCATAGCATCGAACTGTTCCTTCCACTTGTCTGTTCCGTGCAATTCTTCGATAGATAAGTTCCTACAAATATATCGAAATAAAACAAATGATAAACTAGCAAGAATCATTGTAGGTTGCCCTTTATTTGACCCTTCAAGTACTTAAAAGTAAACACCTTGCCCAGTCCAGATAATGGCAGCGCCGAAGCCGAGAACTGCTGACGAGATGTAGAGATACGTCGCATTGAGGAAGAGAAATCCACCCTGCCATCAATCTCTCGATATCCAAATCAGTCTAGATGGACGTACCAGGAAGGATGCATAGCATATTCCTCCTACGACCATCGCCCATTTTGCAGAGATTATGTCCACGATCGGAGCAGCGACGAAATTGGCGAATGTGAAGACGAAATAAATAATAGCCAAACTGAAAAAATAGGTTTGCACTTACAAACAATGAACCTGATAGTCAAGTGAAAGTGTCAAGTTAACCCGACTATTGGACACTTTTTACACTGGATTTTCGGTTGAAATGAATGGCCTACCTGTAGTAGCCAGCACCACTATCGATTCCCTTCGAACTCTCAATCACGGGTTCTTCAATGAAGCCTGATATGAAGATAGTTAAGATCTACCAGTTCACCTCTCATATACCTTGTGAATTGAATGCCAAGAAGATAAAGAAGAATCCGGATCCCAGCTGGATAACATTGCGCGTCTCGGGGAGAAGACCCATGAGACACTGCAGGAAAACGATTAGAAGAGAGCGATTGGAGAGAGAGGGAAGAGTGTTGATAAACACAGAGACAGCTCGTGGTCACTATAAGCCCAAATACAAGCTATTATAGACCACTTGCCGACTCTCGCTTGTGCAAACTGTGAAAGTGATAAGTCAGAATGCTCGCGGGTTCGAAAAAGGAATTGCAATAACACCTTCACATCTAAGCGGAGAGAAGAAAAGGAACAAAAGCATTTTGCTAGAGAATGGAAAATAATATTTAATAAATTCTATACAATATTTCTACATAATATTTCAAGAGAGCGCGCTCTCATTGTCAATTGCGTTTCAGCGATCGCTATAGAAATTGATTAAAGCAAGAAATGAAGAGAAATACAAGAGGAACGTCAGACAAACAATGAGTGTTCGTGATTCACAGCGCTTTGAATCGCTATAGCGTCCATTCAAAAGGCCGATTCCACGCTTACTCAATCAAAAGAACTTACGTGGTAAATGGCCGAGCAGATCCTCATATTTACATCGATAATCTTGCAGGATAAGGCATCATAGCCCGAACAATACTTGTTTTGAAAAAAAACAAAACCAAAATGCGCGCACGCGCGCGACTACTACAGTTTAGGTGCGCGTGTACATACTTTATGCATTTTATGTTAGATTTGCGTACCATCCCTATTATTAATTTTATTATCACTATTTTTCTTGAGCGAGAGCAAACAGAGGAATCGACTGAGATAGAGAGTGGATGATAATCATGATGGATGATACAACGAGAGGACTGGAAGATGATTGAGAGTAGAAAGAGAGGGTCGATTACAATCTGCCCTCAAGGTTACTGCATGGTCAAGGGAGGAACGGTAGTAGTAAAGCGGCAAGTGCAGAAGTGGCCATGTGACTGCGGCAATTGATACATTCCTTTTCTTATCAGTTTATCAGTGGTGCCACACTCTCCAGATTACACTGTATACACCCGGAGAGACCACTCCTACTTTCGTACTACAGTGAGATTCGCTTTCTTCTAGATGCATTAGTATCAGATGTGATGAAGTGAAAGATCAGGGACGAGACCAGACTGGAGTGAGATAACGAGTTGTTGTCTCACAGTTGGTATCTGATGCTTGTTGTCGTTCCATCGCCGAAGATAAGTGCGTTTATCGGATTGCCAGAGGTAAGACACACTATTGATATCTAATCAATCGATACTACGGTACTCTTCTCCTTCTCAGAGATAGGGGTGAGTAGAGAGGGGAGAAGGAGGAGTTAGTAGATTATCAAATCTTCTCGAGATGCTCGGCCAATGCACTCTTCTGCTTGTCACATTCATCAGCAAAATGCTTACGGAATTTTTGCTGCAATCAAAAAAGATTTGGTGAGTATTGCAACTACTTGTGATACCTGGATGTACTTGAATACGAGCATGTGAATGGTCAGATATTGTTCCTCTTCTTGAATTGCTCCCCATCGTGCAGATCGAATCTTCGCAAGAATATCAGGAACCTGAGAGGAATTACTGTAGAATGAACGAGATGAATACTGTAGGAGTACTGTAGGAGTACGGTACCTCCACGACGAAATTCGCATTGAATAGAGTGCAGATTGAATGAGCCATAAGGAACATTGCCGATCGACCCACTCCATTCTTGCAGATTATCATTGTCGCGCCTTTCTGAATCATTCAAATATTTGAATAAATCTTTTGGCGGGAAGACTGACGTCATCTTTGAGAAGTCGGAAAAAGCAAAGAGCATGCATTGATTCAGATTCCGATGCGACCAACTGAGAGATTGCATCATAATTAGTCAATAGAAGGGATAAATACAGTCTCGGGCCATTTTCTGCACTGCATGAAACGAACGATTATCGAGTTAGAACAGCCTGAAAACATCAATAATTGATTATGATTATTTTGATTGTAGTTTCAACCTTCAGGCAACACTTCGAGTACAGTTTGAACAGCGAATCGAGTACTCGAATCGATCTGCAAAGAATGTCCGTAATCTTCCGGATACAGAACTCCTACAATACCTTCTTGTTACTGACGAACATTTTCCCGAAGTCCTGTCCCTCTCCGACTTTCCATGGAACAAATACAGCTGAAAGGAAGGGATTGCATCATTCCTATCAAATTTTCATCTCACTCTTCGCATCAGCTTCATAATTTTCGAGATAAAATATATTCGTGACATTCGAATCGTATACCATTCTCCAGAAATCTTCATGATTCTTCTTTTCGGGACCGGGTTCCTTCAATTGATTCGGGAATCGATTGACTATTGATTGTTGTTTGTTCTATACCGCAGCAATAATGAATTTGTTATCGACTCCGGGAATTTCAATCTTCGAAGCATCATAGAAATCCGAATCGGGTGGAACATTATACGCAATCTTGTATCGAGTGTCCGGGTTTGCATCCTTCAGCTAGATACAAATCTAACGGAATATTTCTTCTGAAACAGTAATTAAACCTTGTCCTTCGGTTCCTTTTTGTATCCAAATTCGAATTCCTTCTGAACAGTTTTCCATGTTTTCGTCTCTGAATTAAATCGGTTCGGAACGTGAAAAGATCAAAGATCAAACTAAGGTTATCAAGGAATTTCTGAACAGTTTCCTTCAATTTGTTGTAGTCAACTTTCGCTTCTTTCGGTGGAGTTGGCGCGGCCTAAAATATACTCATTTCCTTTTCTTAATCATTAATAAAGTACAGCAGCTTCCTTCTTTGGTTCTTCCTTCAAATCGAATTTAATCAGTTGACTTTCTCCCGAATTCTCATTATCTGCTGGTTCCTCTTCCACTTTCTGCAATGTATTGGGTTAGACTGAAAGAGGGGGGGGGGGTTCGCACAGGCATACTGTCGAACTTATCGTCCTTCGGATCCGATTTTACTGGAGTCTTGTTGGGAGTTGATGGTTTCTTCTGCAACGAATTAGTCCAGTTCGAGAATAAATGGGCTGGTCGGTATCTGGATTGCCCCTTCAACCGTTTTTTCACTCACTCTCAAATGCTTCTTGTTAGTTTGATCAGGAAAACCCTTCGCTTTTGACTCCTTCAAATAAAGGTTGCGAATTTAATTGAAAAAATATCGAAAACCTTCTTCTCTTTGAATGATTTCTTTTCTTTCATTGATTTCTTTTCTTTCATCGATTTCTTCTCTTTTGAAGATATTTTCTTTTCTTTTGACGATATTTTCTTCACATTTGCTCCCTGAGAATAAAATCAATATTACAGCAACCGTCATAGATCCAAATCAGTTATCGATCATCTCTCTGAGTACCGTACCTCCGCAGAACCGATGGATCCCCGTGATTTCCCCGTGCGTACTCTGACGGGCTGAATGGAAGAGAATACTGTACCGCATCATGATATTGATTGCAGTACCTTCTTTAGCTCCGGTGCCATTGGGAATTCGTCGTGGTCAGTCGACCACTCAGAGAGGAAGAAGAAGGAGTGAATGAGAGATCGACTCCATTCTCGCACTTTTATTGACTATTTTGAAGTCTGATTCAATTATCAACGGACTATGCTAAGCGATGCCGTTGTTTGCCTTTTTTCATGTCAATCATGTGTCTGTTGTGACAGGAAATGGACTTTGATTCGGCAATACACTCATTGAATGAACGGTTTTACTCATAATTAGCATGAGATCTCATACTCGAAACGGCGACAAACTCGTAAGCACACAAGTGAACAACTCGAGCAATAAATCGATTAAATGAATAATTTTCGTGGACTTTTTCTCGACCCGAAGAGAAGAATTATAAAAGCACTGGGCCGATTGAGCGAAATTGGGAAAGGAAAAGAGAAGATGTCGCACTGGAGAAGGAATGGAAAGGACCGTAGGGCAAATATCAATGAGGTCACTAGGCCGAGTACTACCGTAACCTAATCGATTAGAGAAGAATATTCGAGATAGCGTTGAAAACGACCAAAGCTGTGTAGAATTGGAATTTCATGGAGAAATCGTCGTTGAGTTGAAGGGATGAAATGAGAGCATGAGCGAAGTATGGAAGCCAGCAGATGAGATTGATTGTGATCATCACGAATACCTGAAAGATCAAAGATCAAAGATTGAGGGGAAAGAAATGGTGACCTTCTTCTTCGTATTCCTCTTTGCCTTCACAACAGTTTTCATCCAAGGAGCAGTGGGAATTCTCGATCCCTGGAATGACTAAATGGAGTTGATTGATGACTGTGATCGAGTCACTTACTCTTCTCTTCTCTCCTCCTGTTACTGGATCACTCAATCTCCGTGGCTTCAATTCCCTTACGGGAGTCTGAGTGGGAACTCCATCGAGAAGACCCTTCTGAATAAGGATTGATTGATTGAAGGAAGGAGGATGAATAATGTCGAACCTCAACATCATCGATAACTCCCTTCTCATCTTCTTTCAATTCAGTTTTGAAGAGGGGATCTATCGTTTTCTGTCGCATTTTCCAGAAACCTTTCGATCGTTCTTTGTATTGAAGGACGGAATCAGACTAAAAGATAAGAGATGATGAGAGATCAAAGATCAGATCCTACTTTTCGTTGTTTCTCAGGAACGATGGAAACATCGGTAGTTTCAGTCTCTGCGGATAATTCGATGTGCGAAACTGCAATCAATTGATGTTTGGATTAACGTTACTCCATCATTGCTTACCAGGAGATCGGACGAGTTGTCCATTCGTGTATCCAGCCAATTTCACTTCAGGAGCCTGAGTGAAGTCAAAGTGAAGAGGAACTTCCGAAGGGGATGAAGCCTAAAAATAGATTTCAGTTAGAAACGTTGAAACATTTTCCTTCCTCAATAAATCCGAGCATTTCTTCCCTTTGATCAATGATGGCCCATATTCCTTCCCCTTTACCCTCTAGGGATTAATCCATTCATCATCAATTCCCGTCTTTCTTCTAGCACCTTCGAAACATTTCTACCACTTCCTTGTCATTTTTCTTCTCTTTTCTCTTATCTCTTTTGGCACTTCCGGTAAAAAAGAAAGAAGAAAAATGTTCACCTGACTCTTCGATGATCTCTTCACAATGGCAATTTTGGGTTGAATCGACTTCACTCGATCACTCGATCTTTCCTTCGACGATCGACTCTCGACTTGCAATCGTCTCCTGAGAAGATCTTCTGATTACGGTAGAACCGAATCGATACTGACCTCTCCCTCGAGTTCTCGCATCGTCTTCTCATGCTCTCTTTCATTCGGATGAATATTGTGATGCACGGAAGCTTGAGGATCGCCCTTAGAGATCAAAGATCAATTATCTCTGAAGAAGGAAGGAAATACCTCTTGATAACAGCTCTAAATCCAAGGAATTGTCCAGTGGAAGCAGCATTGAGAAGGAGAATAATGAGGAGATACGAAATCAATTCGATGAGATAAGGAAGAAGGACAATCGTTGTGAGATGGACGATGTTGTAGATCTGAAGATTGATCTTTGATCTCTATTGCAGTTCTTCCGTTTCATACCTTTTCGAGATTCTGATAGTAGCTATAGAGATCCTCTTCTTCTTCGATGTTGAAATTAGGAGGAGCTTGCGACTGAAAAGTGAAATTTCGTAGTCAGAAGTGTTGAAGTCACTCACATAAATCTCTGTTCCATTCGGATAAACGTATTCTTCGTTTCCCGCTTTCACTTGTCTCAAATAATCTTTCCAATTTTGATCCTCTTCTGACTTCATTGAATAATGGTAGAACGTCATTGTCCTGCAGAATATTGATTGATTTGATCAGAAACCGTTCTTTGACCTACCAATGGGAAACACATTGGGGACTCCCTTGAGAGTGGTCTACTACATAGAAGACGAAGAGTTGGGGAATCGAACAGATGAATGCTAGACACCACGCTAAGACCACAGCTACTGTCGAGTTGTAGGACTCCTGCAACGAAGGGGATGGTTACGGTATCGTTATCGTGATCTACCTTGGTCACTTTATTGATTTTCGTCATAACATTCAGTCGATCAATGGCAATGAGAGCCTGCAATATGTGTGTTTATTTTGATCGAGCAGCTGCATTCCCGGAAAGAAAAGGGAAACAAACCTGCATATTTCCTGTTAGATGGAAGCCGAATGTAGACAGGAATTTGTAGAAACTACAGTAGAAACTACTGCCGTACCACTGAATTGATGCGATTATTAGACACGTAATCATCAGTGGAATTTCGAACCCAGTAAGTGGAGATCCAGGCTAATTGAGTGGGTGCATAGATGAATAGAATGATGAGATCTGCGACTGTGAGAGATATCTTGTACTTGACTAGACGAGCTGCCAGATCCTTCAAGGGTCCAAGATGATCCAGTCTCCCCCCTAATCTCCCCTACCCATTGATTGCTGTGGCTGGTAATCAATCGTCTGAGAGTGTAGATCACTGCAATAATTCCAAGGACGATGGCTATTCCATACATTCCCTGTTCCACTCGATAACTCCATGTTAGAGGAGCTCTCCCTGAAGAGTAGAAGGGTATCATCACATCGAATTGAATGGGAAATCTCACCCGAAGTATCCGTTATCTCTTCCTCCATTGTGTGAGAGAATAAGGAAGGAAATCTGAAATAGCAGATCCTATTATTTTCAGGCAAGAATAAGATGGCAACAAGATTGCATAGCAACAAGAGAGGAGAAGAGGAGGGGGCGGAAGGCGAAATGGAGATATCTCGAGAGGACTTCATTGAGTGAATCAAGGAAGCAAGAATGTGAAAAAGGACCGGAAACTACGCGAAATGAAGTGGTCACAATGGGGAAATCAACTGGAGAGGAGAGAGTGTCAGAGAAAGAAGAAAGGGGGGAATGAGGTATGAACTATTCATAAGGCACTACATTTCTCCTCTCGGTAACGTCGATGTTGTTCACCACTGTTCGTGAGGACGCAAAGGTGATAAAGAAGGAGGTGCAGAGAGATTGGATAAGGCGCGTGGACTAAACGTGTCCAACAGTTGAAATGTGCTAAAAACAAAGGGCGGATTCATAGTTCCTCTCTCGTGGGATTCCTTCCCCCTTTCAAGGTATCCATCATCTGATTTCCCCTTCTCTCCCTCCTCCTTCCCCCTTGAGACAATAAGTCTCCATCTCACACGATTTATGACTATTCGACCCATGCAGAAGGAATATGTTGCGAATCCCCTTATTTATTGTCATCGGGAGAATTGAGAAACTTGGGAAAGAAGGGTTGGAACCACTGATCTCTGGACTACCATGAGAACGGAAAGGACAGAATTATAAGTAGAAGTGGGTGTGAATCACTCAAAAGGTGAAGAAGGGGAGACTCAAGGGAGGAGTTCCATTGACTTTTTCAGGATTTCCTTCAGGATTTCGAGTGGAAATGGCGGAAAGAAAGAGGTTGAGAACGGTTCATCGAATGAGAAAGAAAGAAGGAGGAGATTTGGGATGAGTAAATGAGAAAGAAGCAAGGTTCTGACGTCCTATCAACAACCGTAGGCCTTTCCTGTGGTGGGAAGGGAAGGGATCTTGTGGCCATTTCACTCCCACTGAACGGACTTGGAAACAAGACAATGATGAGAAAAGAAGATGAGGGGACGAAGAGAGGAGGAGGAGGAGAGATCCCAAGGGAAATATGCATGGAGGTGATACAACTTGTAGAGAGAGGCATGGACTTTCCCACTTATTCGGCACATAGGGAAGTTTCAGTCTGATGCAGGTGGAATTGGGGTGCATTCATCGAAAGAAACACTACGAATTCTTAGCGTAGGCGACACGAATTTCAGTCGGATTCGTAGTCCATTTGGAAGAGAGACAGACACTGTTCTTAGTGCACCTCCCTCCACTTCCCCCTTGGATCCTCGGACTGTCTCTCTCCTTCGTATTGTGAAGGCCTTCTCTCTAATTAGAGGGAAAACTTGAGATCTCGTCAATTTCGATGTCGAAATCGTGTAGAAAATGCATGCATAAGAGAGAAAAATGCTATGGAACGAAAATAATCTAAAGAGGAATGCGGAAGAGATTGATATCGATAATATCCGGAAATAAGATGAAGTTCAATGAAAGAAATTTAGTCCTCAGACACAGTAGTCAAGTGTTTTGGACTATGGGAAGAGGACAAAAAGGCGGAAGTATGAAAGGTGGGGGAAGGGCCATAACCGATGGGAGAAAGAAGAGTGAGAGGGGCATAAGTTGATTGTAGAGGAATGTCTGTGTTATGAGAAGAAGAAGGAGAAGATATGGAATGAAGTTAGAAAGGGGAGAAGGGGGGAAGGAGTTAGAGGAGAAGATGAGAGAAGAGAAGGACCCCTGTGAAAGATCGTGTCGTTACAGAAGGAAAAGAGAGGAAGTGAGGCCAATTTAGCAGACGATATTGAGAACTATCGAAGAGGAAAGAGATAGGTGACTGCAGGAGAAGGAAGGAAGAAGGAGTTACTGTGAGGGAGTGGGAAATTCCCCGTTGCAGGGGACTGGGAAACCTCTCGATCCAGACATCAATGGATAATCTCAGATCAGTTCCACATGAAGTTGTTGATAATCTCGTGATACGATGACAACATCTTCCATTCTTCTCATCGTGAGGGTGGGGGATAGAAATCTGATTGGACTGAGAAATACGAGAGACACATAGGGAGAAGGAGAGGAGTCATCTCTAAAAGTTTGCCCGAATATGAATGAAGAATAGAGAGGGCGACTGACCGGATGACTCCTTCTCTCCCTTCAAAGAGCTAACGTGAGGAAGGAAAAATACTGCGAAGGAATCTTCAATCTCAAGGAGGAGTCGAAAGAGACAAAAACAGACGGGCCATTCCTTGTACTTTCTCACCCCTTCTTCAAGGATGAGGACTTATTTAGGGAGGAGTACCGAGGGGGGGGGAGGGAGGGGAATTGGGTATGCATCAAGGGAGATGATGGAGACTATTCAGACAATGCAGACGGGAACTCAACACAATGGAGATTCCCTTCCGACGGACTGTCACCAATGCAGGAATACAGTTGGGGCGTGCGATGAAGGGAGACCAAAGATGTCTTGGGTGCACTAAATTCGATGTCAGAAGTGAAACAAGCATCTGAGATGGGCGAAAGGTCTGATTATCTCTTTCCCGTGCCAATCACTCCTTCTAACCAACGAAATTGGTGGGTACGCGGAAGAAAACTGACCCGCAATTCAGAAAACATTGGGGGGAAACGAGTGATTTGTCTGATGAGTGGAACATGATAAACAGAGCAATTCGTGGGTCGTTTCAGTGATAGTTTCCCATTGAGTTGAGTGATAGGTTGGAAGGGTTGGAGGAAGACTGCGAATGGGCCAAAAAGTAATCCAAGAAATGGAAAAACAATGGATGGCTAGAGATGGCGGGAGGGAAACAATAAAGAAAGAGTGAGAAGTCTCGTGAAATAATGAAAAGAGAAGGAGGGAAAGTGGTAGAACGGAGAGTTCTCTGTTATTACTTGTGGACTGATCTACGGGTCGGAAGAGAACAAGGGAAGAATATGGGGGAACTGTTTTGGGCAGATGGAGGAAAGGGAATAGGTTACTAATTGTGTGAAGATAATGAATAGATGAACAGGCGGAACGAACAAGAAGAGGACAGACATTTGGAGAATGAGACAAACGATGTTTTCAGTCTCATCATGATGATTGAATACGTGAAGTATCGTCCTTTCTCCGTCTGAATCTCTCCCCTTCGTCAGTCTACCAAATGTTCGGAAGTGTGTCTCTTCCAGTGCAGGATTTGGAAGAAAATGATGAATCTTCACCGAAATTCCAACTAGTATTTGCTCGGTTTAAGTAAAGAAACGGAGGGGCGTTTGCAGTGTTTCCGCCTTCCTTTTTGGACATTGAACAGAGGGATTAGGGAAATGAAGAGCTATTCCGGAGTTCACGAATGAACAAAAGCCCTACTCGATCACATTGTCACTACACTCATTCTTCACGAAGGAAGCAATTTAAAGATGACTACAATCCCTGAACAAATCGTGTTTCTTGTTGGGAAAACAGAAAGAGAGAAGTGCCGAACCCACTCATTATTAGTAGATGTCACTGGGAAGAAAAATGGCTTTTCTCAGATTTCACGTATTCCCTAAAAGCGTGCGCAGACACGAAGAAACGGAGAACACAGTTAAGAAAAATGTAGGAATCCACAATTGCGAAGGATGGCTCATCAATGAGATATTACGTGCCCTTTATTGGATAGCCCATGCGAGAGAGAGAGGGAGAGATAAGGATGGATTCACTCAATTATGCATCGTTCCTGCTCTCTCTCTCGAGAAGGGAAATCAGAGAAAAGACGTTAGTCTACATTGGTTTCGGTCCAATGGAGAAGAGAAGGAAGAATGCACTCGGACTGTCCAAGATCCATTCTACAAAAACAGCGCTAAGAAACGGTTTTCTCAGGAAAAAAAGCTGCATTTGCAAATCTATTTGTGCAATGGAGATAAACATGCGAGTAAATGAAGAACAAGGCATCCGAGATAGAGTGAGAATCCAGGAGGAGATACGGAAATGATAGAATAACGCACAGTATCATGTTACATTGACATGTTGAAAAAATAGAGATGAAGCGGTGATGTTTCCCGTATGAATGGTATCTGTGGAGAAACACTCTACTGAATGAAGGATGAGCATAGATCAGAGAGAGAGGGGAGGGGAGGAGGGGAGAGGAGGGGACTCCACTCCATGAGCACCCATTCATCGTTACAGATGTCATTCCACTCGTGAATGTGGTAGTTTCCAGTGGAATGAACACTGTAGACCTTCCTTCTTCCAGGGAAGAAGCTGCATTCGCTCTGTCAGTGGGCACACTCCCTCTTCCTCTCTCACAACGTCAATCTCGTATTTGAATTCTACGAATTCTACGACAAATCTCCATGTTTTCACATATTTAGGGTGAGGACTAATCGGAGACGAGAGAAAGAGGGGAAGGAAAGAAGGGACTGAGATTCACGGACCGAATTATCGTCAGGCTTTTGTTAGTGGAGGCTTCAAGGGGGAAGAATGGGCGAAGAAGGAAGGAAAAGACAATGCGACTACAGTATGAATATCCTTCCGCATCCAAGAACAGTCCATGGGAGAGGGGAAGAGGGGGAGATTGACTGACCTATCGTGACGTCAATTCCCCGTGCAACTGCGAACCATTTCTGCATTATAGAGTATTTTGCCTTATTTTCAGCTCGTGCATTGAATAGATGAGAGGATACGAAGGAATTATTTCGCAGATTACGAGAATGCGTCGAGAATTCCTACATGTGTAATGCTAGTCGCGAATAAGGAATAAATTTATAATTCAATAATAATAATTTTACACTAACATATTTAAGAGTGGACATTGGGATTAATCAAGAGTAGAGATCAAATTACCACGATGTGAAGTAGAAAACATGCGAAATTAGGCAGATGGAGGGAATAGAATGAGAAGGGATAGAATAGTTGCAAGAGGACTCTAATGGAGGGACGGACACTCCAAACATTGACGGGTAAAATGAGGACGATTAGAAGGGAAATGAAGAAGAGAAGAGAGGAGGAGGAGAGGAGAAACTTGTGATGGAATCAAATGATAACTAAAGAAGGCGAGATCAATACAAATATAAGAGTACAGTAACCGGAGCGATCAATAAGTGAGGCGAGATACAGTAACCGGAACGAGTGAGCATCGGAACAGGACAAACAAAACAGCAACGACATACGATCTAATTTATATACAGTATCCTGCCTACCGTACTCTCTACGAGCCATTCTGCAATCGATAAGTATGCATGCGACTACGGTACATATCGGTTTGGTTATTCAATTCGATCATAACGGGACCCGGACCGTGAGAGAGATTGCACGCAGATCGAGCCTGAAATGAATAAGAATTACTGGCGGAGAAAAAGAAGAACACGGTTGGTAGCATGATAGGACTATACGAAGAGAAGTGGGGAGAAGTGTGGAAAGGAGAAGAGGCTAGAAGGGATAAGAGAAGATAGATTAATCGAGATGTGGAGGAATGAAGGGACAGATGGGAGGTAGAAGGAGGGGGGGGAGGGGACCTCGAGGGGAGGGGAGGAGGGAGGTGAGGAGAGGAGGAGTAAAGGATGGAGTGGAGTGAGTAATGAGAAAAAGCAAAAGATATCTTCTTCCTTCTCTCCTTGATCTCATGTGAAATCAGCTCAATATTAATGGCTGTCATATATTTGAAAAGCAGTGGGAAAAGTGGGGATATCGAAATTATCAGTGACAATGTGTGGGAAAATAATTACTATTCTCCCATTATCCCACTTCTGCGTAACTAAAAAATTACTGTAGATATCTCCCATAAATAAATGCTTACCCATGTTAACAGGTGGATTTTTAACTGTAGTTGAGATCATTAGCACGCAAAAGTAGTTAACATCACAACCTCAGTGTGTCCATGCAATTCATGACTGACTATTGCCTTCGCCCTTCTCACTCAGGATTTCTTATTGACTCACACCAAAAGTGAGGGGTGAATGTATGAATGAGGAAGAAAGGATAAAGGAAGGAGGAGAGAGGGAGACGGGGAGGAGAGGAGGGGGGGGGGTGGAAAGTCACAATGAAGACATCAATCGAGATATAAAGAGTGCATAACTAAAGGAGAGAATGCACGTTCCTGAGAGATATAAGAGAAGAAGAAGAACATTATGCAGTCAATAAAATTCCACGAACACTTCTGAAACAGGCAGAGGGAATAGTGGTGAAATTGATTGTGAACGAGAAGAATGGAAGATGTTGAGGAGACTCTCACGATACTCATATTCCTTGCAACTCCCCGACAATATCTTCTTATACTGAGATTATGGGAATGATAGAAAAATTCGAACGAACTACGAAAGAAAGAGAATAGAGGGGGTGTAATCATGTAATGAATGCGAGAGACGAAAGATGGATGAATTATTGAGAATTACGTCGAATGCCTGTTCAGAGGGACCTCCAAAACATGCGAGAAAGAGCAAGATGGAAGAGAGTGTGGAATAGAAATCTGACCTCTTCGA
>LS585879.1:1294099-1328124 GCA_900490775.1 Pristionchus maxplancki
ATTATGGGAATGATAGAAAAATTCGAACGAACTACGAAAGAAAGAGAATAGAGGGGGTGTAATCATGTAATGAATGCGAGAGACGAAAGATGGATGAATTATTGAGAATTACGTCGAATGCCTGTTCAGAGGGACCTCCAAAACATGCGAGAAAGAGCAAGATGGAAGAGAGTGTGGAATAGAAATCTGACCTCTTCGAGAAGGAAGAGTACTTGGCCAGTGGGTGGTTCGTCGAATGAAGCAGCAATGGCGGCAGTTTGGAGACAGGAGGTCAATAGAGGATGGCCAAGGGGGAGATATCGTCTGCAATGAGATACACTCCTTAACCATAATTCACATTGGGATTCACATCATCACTCAGACCTTAGATCACTAAATGCACATATTGCAATTTCTTCGAATTATCTCTTAATCGAGTTCTAGGAGTACTTCAATCTCCTTCTATTAGTCTGGATGCAATGTTTATTCGTTGTTGGAATATCTTCTCCTATTCGGAATTGGAGATTGTTTCATATTCGTCCAACTCAGTCGCATAAATCCGATACGTGGAAGGGGCGAGACTAATCCCTTCGCAAATCTCGTGTCTGCACATTTATCCGTACATCCATTAGCAAGATTTATCACGCAAACGGGATAAAGAGATACTTCCCCGCTAACCGATAATTATCTTCATGTGTGAGCAATTTGCTCATTCCCTTTTTTCTTGAATCGGGTTCATACAAGGACATGAACCAATTAAATCTATTCTGGAATACTCAGATAGAGCCGTGATTTCGAAGGGAAGGACATTTGATTACACTTGTGATTTGACAAGAGTACAACTCATCTATCACGAGATTCTCGTCCACTTCAATTTGCCAATTAATCACTAACAGGTGCCTTCCACTGCCCATCTATTTCGGGACTCACGCCAAGACTTCAACAACACTCGAGGGCTCATTAGCCAGTCGACTAACGAGATCATTGATACATACTTTCCCGTAAGCCATCCCTCGAGGTATCCAATTCTATCAGACAAGGGGGAGGGGGTCGGCTAATCCAGTTAATCCATCATTGCTGCTAATAACTACAAAGATCGGAATGTAGAAGATGTTGCACAGGACACAAGTAAATACCTTTTTAAATAGTTCATATGCCTCACCTGTAAGCATGCACAAATTTGTATGCGTGTCGAGAGGCGTCATCCCTTCTATCGATGGACAGGGCCAAATTCACGATTCTGGATGTGAATTCAGTATCCAAGTTCAATTTTCTTGTTCCATACCTGTACGCAAGTGAAGCAAGGGGGAGATTGTATTTGGAGAGAATATTGTCGTATTTCGCGAACAAATCCATATCTGATTTGAGGTTACGGAAGATGTCTGAAATAGGATAAAAAGATAATGACGTATAATGGAAAAAAGCACCTTTATGATCCTTCTCCTTCTCCAACTGCCATTCAATTTCCTGATTCATTCGAAAAGCCTAGAAAATAAGAATTCCATCCACTTCCTCTTCCTTCCAGAGCCTACCTCCTCCACCGGAATGGGGTTGACGGCGCCACAATTATCACACGTGAGCATTTGATCCAATTCAGTGACAATGCATATTCCCGTGGGACACTCTTTACACATGAGGGAACGAGCGTACCCATCCTGAATTGTGCGATCAATAAATATCAATGAAAAAATACAGGAAATTATTTTAGTATCCTCAAAAGATAAATCGAAAAGAGAAGAAGTCTTTCGTACCCTGAGGGGGTCAGTGCACACTCTGCAATTGCACGTGAAGAAGTATTGCTTCTTCAGATTCGCTCGTCGTTCACTCGTCAGAGTATCCAGATTTGTGTAGGGAATCGTCAACTGAAAGAAAACTTGAGTAGTTGATGGATAGACATTTCTCCTACCTGATTGCTGAATCCATTAATCGAAACGTTGACGGTGCGAAGAACGGCAGTTCGACCACGGAAACGAACGAATGCATCCGGATCACATGAGTGATTCAGTGCAGAGAGACTAAACTATTTCATTTATATTATTAACAGGCATAAATAAATAAAGTAGACAAACCCGAGATAGATGCCTTCTCCAACAGTAACTTGATCGTCTCCTGTAATGCCGAAACTGTTGATAACTGCCTAAATCGAAGAAGAATTTGATGTGGGAGGAAGCAATCACTAACTCGTCCGAAATATCTCAGTAATTCTGGTGTCTCGACTCTGTATTTTTCATCGATGAACTGCGAAAGACCAAAGCAGAGAGCGGTGAACAATGGGAGATGTTCGCCCGATTGTTTGATCTCGTCCGCATCTGCAGAGAACTCATTATATTGGAGTTGAATCGTGATCAACTTACGATCCATGAGGTCATCGAAACATCTGCCATTGAATGCCTTCACAGACGTCGATTCTCCTTTCAACTTTCTGATCAGCAATCGAGCCAACAGTCTTGCCTTCGACTGAGGGACATTGGGAGAAACGCTAGCGAGAAATGAACATTCATGCTGAAAAGAACGAAACTGTTATTTGAAATGTAGAACATTGCCGAATTGCCTATTTGAGACTTGCTTATAAAACTAACCTTGTGAATAGTCCAATCACTACCCTGACAAGTAGTGCTGCAGTATCGGAGAACATGGCATCGAGAGCATCGCAGTAAAGCCTTGTCTGGGATGGAACTCCTACAAGAAGAAGAGATTGCAAAAGGATTGTATTCTGACTCAAAGTACCTCATGAAACAATGAGAACATATATCGTCCAGAAAGGGTCCGTCCACAACAGCGACGTACGGTTCCTCTTCGACGATTGTACCCATTGCGGCTCAATTTTCAAACTATTAAAACAGTTAGTAAACAGAAAAAACAACAAAAAATTAGCAAAACATTGAATAGGTTAAAAAAACCTGTTAACTACGGTAAGTTCAAGTGGAGCACACAGGTTACTAGTTCTTTCAATAATTTCGTTCTAATATTCCAGAATATTTTTATTTTTGTGTTTCATATGAATCGCTCGGAAATGACCCAAGGAGTTCGAATATGACCAATTCGGCGCAATTATTTCATCACCCGAACCGTGGGAAGGCGAGGGGACACGGGGGGACGACCGGGGACACCCGGGGTGTCCAGTTTTCATGTAGGGATCCAACCGGACTGTATATATTCCGAAATAAATAGCAAATTATTCATCAGCAGAACACAGATTAAGGCTCAATATTCAAAAAAATTAATTCGTTTTTAAAAAATTGTAGATAATTTTTGTAAACGCTTCATCGATACATACTTCTACCAATGAGTTTGCAATGGACTTGAAAAATTTCTCAGATATTTCTGAAAAACTGAAAAAATGATCGAAAGAATGAAATGCGTAAGAGAATCAAGTGCGTCTTCGCTCTAATGCTAGGCGCACGTGATTATTCTCCCTCCAAAAAACAAGCCCTACTTCTTCTGATTATTATTTTTTCTACAAAATGATTAATATTAACCCGATCTTTGATTCACCTAAGATATTCTTAGTTGATTTTCTGATAAGGATGCATGAACAGGAAATGTAATTCGATCCATGTCATAATCAGAATATCTAATCTTCTTCGTCCAATGTTTATCCTCTACAGTATTCTTATTAGAATCAATTTTTGAAATTCTCGAAATGGTTGTTTATGAAGAACCCTAATGGAGAAAAGGATAAGCAATTCTCTTAGTGCTATCAATCCTTCCGAATAACTTTAAATTGTCTTGAAGGATTAACGCCCACGCATCACAGATCCTCTATTGATAAATCACTGCTGTACATTTATAAAAATGACATCGAATATGATTATCAGTTAATTAAAGAATTGGCATTCATAACTATAAAAATGTATCACCACCGCGATTACTTCTCTCCTTGTTCAGACTCATTCTTATTACTGACCTCTTCCTAGGTACTCTTATCACATCTTATTCTTTCTTATCACTTTCTCTAACTCAGTATATAATATTTGCGCATTGTGTACTCATTATTGTGCCTTTTACAATAGTCTTCATTCATTATTCCAATATAATATAGCAATCTGTCAATTATCCGGGTATCCTCATAATCTATGTATAGTCTGATTCCTTCCCCTCTTCATTTTCCTTATCCATAAATTCTATGGTGATTCGAAACATCTCAATTGCTTACATTTTCCATATTTTCAATCATAACTTTCGTGCTATGCATAAGGGAGGCGAAATTTATGAAAACGGAAGATCTCATATCATCTTTCATCTCATCATCCCTTCTCATAACTTTAACGATGGGTCAGATTCCATTCTTCACGGCGATATGTGATATCTAAACAAAGAGATGAAGAATAGGGAGTATTGGAGAAATTAAGAATCGGTGATGAGAGATAATTCTCGTATGAGCTATCGTCCGATCACAGTACCTCTGCTATGTCTCCAACAAACTCCTAATTTGTCCAAAATCTTAATTTTTTTTCAAAGTTATAGAGATTAAAGTCTGCTTCATTCCTCTTTCGCCTACCTCATACGCCCTCCTCTCTCCCATCTCTCTCTCATCCTCTATCAGTAGGATTCTCCCACACCGCTCCCCCCTCTCCCCCTCTCTCCCCTCGTCCCAATAGTTTCTATGACGCCCAATGCTTAAGTCTATCATTAGAATGTAGTGGCGCCACCCGAAGAGAAGTTGTGATTCCGTGACTACGCCCGCTCCTCCCTCATTTATTCCATTTGCGTAAGCAATATATTGCAGATTCGAAAGAAGGAACTATCTTCTGGACGAATTGACTTCCTTTCTTCAATTTTCGCTCTCTCACTGAGAGAATCGAGAGAGAGATATGAATAATAATGGAAGAAATAGTAAGTTCATTCCCATTCAAATCCATTTTTTCCCTTCGATCTCAAAGTTCAATTACATATTTGAAGGTGAATTCTTTTCTAATTCGAATGGTCTCGTCGATCATAATCGAGACGTTGCGGGCCCCAGTCGGTCATTTCTTCAACACCAAGGTACATCCACTACATATATTAGTAAATGTGTATTATTTATGTCTTCGATCGCATCCACAGTAACTATTATACCTTACCCCCTCCTTGGCTCTTGTCATCTCAATTGTCTGTCTCATTCAAACTTTGTTTGTCTCCTCATTCACTGTGATAGTCAGAAGATTAAAAAAGTAAGGTTAAAGAGGGATAGACACGAATATCTGGCTAACCGAGCTCTCGACGTGAGATGATGGGTCGTCGTTACCCGATTACACTTTCGAAACTCCCAGACCATAATGTTTAGTTCAAACCGAGATATGATCAATTGGCTGTGTGCCAAATGACCCTGCGGTGCAGGCAACGAGTGAGAGAGCGTGCGAATTCTAGAGAGCGCGCCCAATATACCCTCTGGCTATGGTGACTCTAGCTCGCTTCGTGCCTCTCCCCCTTTAACGTATATAAAAGCCGTCTGGCGGCTAACAGCCGTTCCAATGCTCCTACAACCCTTTTCGAGATAGGCAAAAGTAGCATGGAAGAAATGTAATAACCTGTGCTTTTTCAGTAGTTCAGAAGAGAATAGACGGAGAAAGAGAGGAAAGGGAATCGATATGGAGAAGAGCTGAAGATGACGGTCAGTTGAATACTAAAAAATCATTTTTGATCTTAGTCAGCGTTATATTTTTCTGATTTGAAAACGTATGAATGCAGTCGATTTTATCTCAAATATGAAGATGCTCATTATCATGTAAAACTAGTAGATGGTGATGGACATTAATCATCGTTTCCCGTTGCAGAGAGGCCAATTCAATTGGACGACTACGATCGTTTTTTGGCTCAACGACTGGCCTGTTCTCTCATTGAAACCAATCGGAACACATGGGCTGACAACATTAATATGACACTTAATTCAACGGATGAAGTCAACAACGCCATCCAGGTCACTTCCATCCCATTATGAATAGTTTCGAGAGAGAAATGAATTAACAGTGTTGACACGCTTACACTCAATCGCTTTCAGAATTTCGTTCGTGAAATCTCTCCAAGAGATCGAGAAAAGTTCTGGGATATGATCGATAAAATAAATCTTCACAAAATAACTCTGATCTGTGGAAGGGAAAGGGTTGCAACTTTTATCCATTACAAGGATTGGGAGGATGCATCTGAGTCCGCAGCCATGTACAGGGTAAGGAAGAGGAGAAGATTATGGATGAGAACGATTGTGATTACAGAAAGAACTACTATCCATCACTAATCCCTCGCAGTACAGAAACGCTCAGAGTAAGTGAAGATTATGATGAAAGATGGAAGAATGAGATGTAATTAAGTGAGTCTCGATCGGAAGATCTTACTCGATCAAGGAAGAAGTGGATTGAGACCAGATGGAAGTAATATGAGGGAATGGAGTGAACAGAAGACTAGAGAAGAGTTCGCACGAAGTGAACGGGCACAGAATGCGAAACTACAGCGACGATTGAGAAGAGCCCTAGCTGCTGAAGAATATGATAGAATATGGAAGAGACTTGATGGTTAGTATCCAAAGTTGTGCTCATAAGTATTTGTGACTGCCTTTTTTCTAATAGTTAGATACATGAATAAATCATTGTTATCTAGATTCCAAAACGAATACAAATTGATTCCTTTGCAGAAGTGGGCGACTACACACCTCCCGACGTTCCGGTTTGTTTGTTTTTTTGCAACAATTATAAATAATTTTTCTTTTTTTTCGGCTGCTCATAAAGGTTTCGTAGGATGAATTAGGAGAGATAGTTTGCGATTTAATGAAAAACGGGAGATTAGACGGAGTTTGATGGTGTGATTGCAGTACGAAGTGAGACATCCTCGAGCGAAGGAAGAAGATCAAAAGAGAGATGAATTGGCCAGTAGTCACAGCTTCTTTGATAATATGAAGAAGGCACTGGAACAGAGTAGGAATGGAGAAGAAAGAGAAGACGGATCGACGGATATGAGTTGGAATGACGATGGATCGAAGAATAAGACGGAAAAGAGCAAGAAACGGAAGGAAAAGGGATATTGTTCCTCGATCCTCTCGTATCTCAATGCTGCAAGAGGAATCCTAGATGATGATGACAAGTTCGTTGCGAATTTGAAATTGAGAGAGGCCAAGGAAAGAGAATTGTATGAGAACTTCATGAATGAACCCAAGGACTACGATCCCTTCGATCCAAAGCAAGCAAGGCGCGTCATTCATATCAGCGGAAATATCCCTTCCAATCCTGGAGTCATGATTTATCCTGGATCGAATTTCGCATCGACGAGTACGAAGGAGAATGATGGATACTCTTCCACTGCAAGTCGATCGAATAACAAGAAGAAGACAGAGAAAGAGAAGAAGATGGAGGCGATTTATATTCCTGCTGATGACGATGAGGAGACCGTCCCTTATGTCGATACTTCGTCCATTGAGAAGATTGGAGAAGAGGGGGAGATAATGGATGAGATTGACCACCATAATGACCCATCTCCCATGGAGGTCACTTCCCCTCCTCCGCATTCCCTCGTCTCTCCTTCCACTCAACCAGTGTCCATTCTCGTTGATGATCAATCCAAGGAGACGACTCATCCCCATGAGAATGAAGAAGTATATTGGAATGAAAGTGGTCTGATCATTGTTGAGGATGAGGAGGAAGAGCCAACCACAGGAGTAGAAGATCAATTTGAAGGATTGGAGATGACTGATCCCTCTATCGTGTCCCCTCCCTCTTCCTCCCTTCCTCCTCCTCAATCCATACGAAGGGAAGAAGACGAAGATGCGATGGAGATTGATGTGGCTGATGAGCCACTTGATATTGTCAAGGGAGTTGACCTCGGGGGTGAGTTGAGAAACTGAATCAACTGAATAATCGATGCTTGTCAGAGTTCGTCGTTCATCATGAACCGCCGTCACCTGAATTGAAGGCTGCTAAGAAGAAAGGAGAGAAGAAGAAGAAGAAGAAGGGAGTCCCCGAGGACGGTGAGAATACTCTATTGATTATTCACGTGATAGCCATTCAATCTTTCCATTTCAGTCTCCACTGCACCCTCTGGAAAAGCTGTTCCATCATCTTCAGAAGATTCGTCTCGTGAAGAGAAGAAGAAACATCCGAAGAATGGTGAGCATTTATTGAATACAATCAATGGCTGGACGACAAAATTGAGAAAATGAAATGGTTAATTGGTCTCAGATCCCGTTAATTCCTCCGCAATCGTGCCTGCTGCTCGCACTTTAATCGAATTATTGACGGCACCTTCGATCGGTGAGATTCTTCCTTCAAAGACGAAGATGATTCATCCTCTCAGATGTCTCCGGTCTCTCTGGAATGGGTCCACCCTCGGCCTCATCCATTCCTTCCACTGGACCTCCTTCCTCTGCAGACGAATCTATCAAGAAGGGAGAGAACGACGGACGGAAAAAGGGTGAGAACTGATCGGAAGAAATAGTCGATTCTCTGTGGCCGACAAAGACAATTGAGCGCATGAGAAAGGGCAGAGGGGATCTTATACCTTGGCCAGTGAAATGCCTCAAAAAACAAATCCAATCAAGGACGATAGTGGAAAGATGACTAGATTAATCACACAATTAATTTTAGCACGAAGGAAGAAGAAGAGAGCTCCCACTATGGATGATAATGATGCGGCGCTGGCCCTCATCTCTTTTGCTACTCAGGTATTTTAATTTTAACAACATGATATTCAATCTCTGTCCATTCAGGGGTCAGAGAATTCATCTGCATCTCGTACTCAATCTTCATCTTCTCCCTCTCCTCCTCCCCCTTCCTCCCTTCCCCTCCAACCATCTCCCATAATCACCTCCTCCACTCTTCCTTCCACCTCTTCTCTCCCTCCTGTCGAATCCTCCACTCCTCTTCAGTCTGTCACCAATCCGACAGAGGAGAAGGATTCCGAAATGAATGATCTTGAGGAAGGTCCATCGAGTAGCTCGACGACCATTCCATCCTCCGTCGGATCGTCTCTCCCTCTTCCCTTGCATCCCATCGTCACCCCACAAGCGGACTACAACTCTCAACTGAAAGCTCTCATGAGTTACCAGTCTCCTGATGATTCACCCGGTGGAAAGAAATTGCTTGTACTGAAAGACATGATGGATTTATCGAAGAACAAGGTGGACAAGAATGCGTCTGATATGGCATGTGTAGCGAAGTACAAAAGGGACAAGAACGCTTTTGATTTGGAGAGGAAGACCCAGCAGATTCTCAATTATGCCCTCCATAAATGGCCAGTGAAGAAATATCCAATCGTCGCACTCCATCAACCATTCAGGAAGATGAAGAGAGATGAAGTAAGCATTACATCTATTGCTTTTCCTTCCGCCAGTAGATAATTATAGCTTACCTCAGAGTATGATTTCGCTTCAATTTGTCTAGATCTCATCCTCTTCTTTCATCAGGTGCTCAAGTATCTCGGGACAGGAAATATCGAGCCTCCAACTGAAACTCTCGGAGAATTCACCAAGCAGAAACTTGATCAACTGCACAAGAGATATCTTGCTCAGATGGGACCAGAAGAGAGGGAATTCCCTTTATTGGCGGAAATTCCGGTGAGAATACTCTAGGCTAATATTGATTCGTTCTCCAATCAAAATAATCAGAATTCGACCCCATCCTCTTCCACTCCATCAACATCCATTGATCCACCTACAACAAAGAAGAGATCGACTCTCGTCGAGAAGAAAGTACATACAATCAGTCTATTCATTCAGCCTAACTACTCCAATTTACAGTCTTCCATCAAGGAGAAGAATGCGGAAAAGATTGCTGAAAAGATTGTGGCTGTAAGTACTCAGCCCGATCCCCTCCCACCCCCTCCTATGGAGATCACGGAGAGACAGGTAGATATCGTGAACTAATGGGACCATAAATCCTCAAGATAACGAACGGAAATGAGATAGACAATGACTTATTGCAGCCAATCGAGAAAGGAGAGGAAGTACTTGCTCACGAGACGGTTCCATCCCATCACGGATCCCCGGAATCTACATTAATCGAATCCCCGCAGAGACAGGTAAAGAATGACGCATCTTCATAAATGAAAAAAAAATGTTGTAGGGTCTTCGTTCTCGAGGAAGTTCAGAGGAATCGGAGAGGAAGAGAAAGATGAGTGAGGAGAGTTCAGAAGGAGAACCAGAGACGAAGAGGACTGAGAAAGGTGAGCATTCTATTCATTTCAATCATGAGAACTTTCAATCCCAGTATTTTTAAATTTGAATATAATCTAACTTCAGAAGCGCATCCTTCGTCGACTCGTCTGGATGAAGTGATGGAGGACGACGAATCAAGGAATGACGGTAGTCTTTGTAGAGTATCGTAATGAATAATCCGTTCCAGATCATCAGAAAAAGAGAGTAGTCACTGGTTTACCTATCCATTTCAGAAGCAAATGCATCAATCGAAGACGTGATCGATGCAATGGATACCCTTCCTCCCCATCAGATCAATTCCTCTATGGGAGAAGGCAGCGAGGACCAGTCAGAATCAATTCCAATCGAGGATAATAATGCATCCATCGTATTGTCTGAGGACGAAGAGATTGCGAACGATCCCGATGAATGTCTAATCCGTGAGAATCATTATTATTCCCCAAGTCCATTCAAGCCTTCTTCCTTGATTTTTTTCCTTTTTTTCAGTCAAGGAGGTTCCCAATTCTACTCACGTTCTTTCACGATCACTAACGGAGGAAGAAGAGACGAAGGAGATTCTGGAAAGTACTGGGCTGGTGAGGAGAAATAAGACCTTAAACCACTTAATCCGTTCCTTCTCAGGTCATCAGTATCCAAATGGGTCCAGTTGCTGTAGAAAGTGTGCCCAACTCTCCAAATGGATCAACTGTAAGTATTCAATTCAGCATTTATTCCATTTCTCTAAGTGATTGGAAGTATCTATCTAGTAAATTCGATTTGATGATGCCGTTGTACGATACAATAAGAATAACAAACATGATTCCAGGGGACCAACGAGCAAGAGCCTCCAGATCCCTCTCACCTAGCCTACTATCTCCCCAACAGAGCCGTCTCCAGCCTCGCTGACGACGTCTGTCGAAGGATTCTGATTCCCCAATTGATCTTTGATCTTTGCAGGAGGACAAGGATGACAAGGCACTCGTCGCAGCCAGAGATGAAGAGGAAAGAAGAAGGATTGGAATCGAATCAGCAGATGGAACCGTCGTGTGGGATCACAGAGGATCCCCAAGGATCGTTCCCGAACTAAAGGGTTACCACTTCTTATTCATCGCGCATTATAAATGACGATTGTTAAGGGTCCTTCAAACTTCTCATCTATCTTCTCAAGACTCGATTTGATGATGATCTCCTTCCTTCGCAAAGGAATTTGCGTCACTTTGCCGATATAATTCAGAATAAACTGATCTCAGACTTACGAGAGGAGAATCCGAACGAATGGTCACATCAGTTCTACAGTGAGTACTTCTCTTTGATTCACGAAATAGATGCTAACGATTGTTCCTTGCAGAGGTCGTTCCACGGGATATGGTGGCGAGAACTCTGTACGATCCTCTTCCCAATTCATTCGAGAAAGATCTTCTCGTGATGACTCCATCAGATCAATTCAATCAATGGAGAAACGGACGAGGTTTCGATTGCATTCCTTTTTCCGCGCCCTATGAAACAGACTATATCTCATTCCCGTATACATGATTTGTTGCAGCATTGACGGCGGAATTGCTTGAATTGGCAGTGAAGGCAGAGACTACTCAATTCACTTCTCTCATCGAGGAAACTCTCAGACTGAGAGACGCATTCACTATCGTCAAAGCAAGAGCTCTCTTCCGAAAGGTCGTTGAAATCCTATAGATTCTGACTCAGACTAACTCTTTCCAGATTTTATCCGACCTCGAATCAACCTTGGATGATCTCAAAAGAGGTGATGAAGACGAGAACGACGACTTCAAGGTAAGGAAGAGTAGGGAGGAAGGAAGATGATCTTTGATCTCTTCAGGCAATTGAGAAAGAAATGACTGAGAAAGTGAAAGAGATCTTCATCTTCTCCTTCTATGTGATCTCCCATTCAATCTCAATCAATAATAGATCGAGAACTAAACTGAGACCGTACGAATTATTGAGAGTGCTGGTGAGTAGTTAATTGATTCGTTTAGTTCAAAATTTCATTTATTATCCATTTTTCAGGCCTATGTTCTGGAAGGATGGACGGGATGGTTGGAGAGAGGAGGAATATACCGACTCTTCCTTGCCATTTGTGAGAAGAAAGAGAAGGAAGGAGGATACGTTCCGTTGGGTAGAGAAAGAGCTATGAAGATGAGGGACAGAATCGGTTTGTCCTATCTATTTTCCACCACTTAGAACAGTTTTTCGGTAGTTAAATAGCTAAATTGTCATAATTAAGAGTCTCGAGTCTCAACGATCTGTCGTCCTCTTCGAGCGATCGAAGAAGAAGGAGAAGAGAGAGCAGTCATCTACATGCTGCATCAATTGAAAGACAAGGATATTCTACTCGAATCGACAAGGGAAATAAAGGATAATGTACAGACTGGGTGGGTAGAATCATTTTGAAAGGATAAACAGAAAAAAAGATTACATACAGTAATAATTTTCCCATTCAGTCGAACACTCAAATGCGGTCACAATCTTGGAAATACGAAAGCGGCCTGTACGCTCTGTTTCAAGACTGAAGAAGAACTGGAAGCGCATAAGAATGTGACTCATGTATGGAGAGACAGAGAGAACAAAGCTGCCACGAAGTGTAACACGGTGAGCTGAAACCGCGCATTTTATTCCGTTTTGTATCTAATTGGAATTAAACTGATTTGTGTGAATAAATTTCCTTTTCAGTGTGTCCGTTACTTCATCATGGAGTCTTCCCTCGTCGTTCATAAATTAATCGCCCATCACGATTATGATGAAGAGGAAGAAGAAGAGGAAGGAAGGGGAAGTGATGGAGGATCGTCCCCCAGAGATGATGGAGAAGAAGATGGAGAAGGAGAGACTGATAGACAGAAGATCAAGAGGGTAAGCACCTTATTTCATTACAATTGAAGATGGAGCAATCTAACTGAACAATATTTGCAGCTTTCTCTCAAGCTAACGAATTTGTACAAACTGGCGGTTGTGCAATGGAATCCAGAAGAGAGAGAAATAAAGATGGAGGAGGAATCTCCATCGAAGAGTCGATCGATAGAAGAATGAAAGTGAATGAAGAATCGACAAAGCAAATCAATTATCTTCCTCATAGTTATCCTCCATCTAGTCCCATTATTGTTTATTTTATTTCGTATAGTTTATTCATCCTCGGTTGATTTTTGTCCTGCACCTGGTTACCCCTTATTTAGCCATAATCTCTATCCGTAGTTTTTTATTAGAATTCTATGTATGTACCCACTCACAATTCAGGGTTCGGTCAGTTGCAATTCTAGCCATTATCACACTTTTTAACGATATTCAATTCTTACCTCACAATTTCTTTTTACCATTCCGATTGGAAAATTAGGTACATCGACTAAACTCCTCATATTTCTGTTTTACTCATATTCTGGCTATCGATATTCTTTTCTTTCTATCAGAAGATCCTTCATCTCTGATCTGGCCATATCTCAACGTATTCGTCTTCCGATTAACGATTCTCACTTTTTATGTAATGATTTTGACCAATAAGATACTCATTCTTCTTTGATCTATGCACCATACGTATGATGAAGATTCGTTTCTCAATTTGCTTCAACTTGCAACACAATCGAGGTTTAAAAACAAGAGTTTGGATGTTTTGCAGAGTGTTTACATCGATTAACACACCTGTTCTTTGCTTTTCCCCTTCTCCAATCATTCCGTTCCCTCTCCTCCATCTCCATCGGTCATTCTCTCCTTCTCCCATGTGTTTTCCTCGTCGAACCATCCGCGAGGACTCCAATATCCTTCCCACTCCTCCTTCCTCTCCTCAAGCTCATCTCAATAAGGCAGGCAAGTCGGGATCCACCGAGGTACTCAATTATCATCCACATTTGAATGACTACTCATGTATTGGGTAGCCTCTTGTGGAGAGTAAGCCGATCTATCTGCCCGAGACTGTTCCCAATGAGATGAAAACGGAACAAGTACAGAATCGACTAGTGCCTGTCAGTTGATTTTTGTAGGGTACTGTAGCATTGCATCACCTATCGATCTCAGGTGATCAAGAATCTTTTCGATGATGAAACTCTGAAGAAGACTGGAGGATCGAGCGATTTACTAGCTGTGAAATTGGCACAAAAGAATAAATTGGATGAGGCGAAGGATCTTCAAGAACAGACCTGTGAAGGTACTGTAACAGTACTGTAGATGGAGTTAATTATCGATTGATCAAAGATGATGCCAATTTCTACAATCTACGAAAGGATATTCTGGCAATTGTGGACAAGACAAACCCGAAGAAAGAGGTGAGAATGAATCGAAAGTCAGTCATTGATCGATTGCAGGAGGATACGGTATACAGTAAGAGAAAGATGAAGGGAAAGGAACCGGCTAAGCAAAAGATTGTGGGAAAGATGACTTATACGAGAGATAAGAGACAATCCAAGACGAAAGAGGAGAAATCAAAGTCACTTGAGGTACGGAAGTTGGGAGAAACTTCTGGTCTATTCAATTGCTTCTTTTCAGAAGTTGTCTACAACTGAATACGATATGGAGAATGATGTGAACGAGAAGAATTACATGTACAATCTGAAGGAAATCGATTACTGCACTCACGATATGATGAGATGTATTGAGGAGGTGAGGAGAAGGAGAGAGAGAGAGGGGAGTGATCTATCGATTGAAGGACAATCTCTACAAGAACATCAACGATGACAGCAAACTGGTATACGGTATCCTTCTGATCCAATCACTGACTGATTTATTAAGCCGGAAAAGGTCGAGCCATACGGTGATCTGACACAACTGGCAAAGCGCCGATACACCTCATGCAAGGTGGGGGTCGAGTCTCGAAGGGGGGCGGAGTCTCGAAGGGGGCGGAGTCTCGAAGGGGCGGAGTTTCATCTCAGGTTCTTCGTCGTAATACTCTCTTGTCGACGATGCTCTCGATGCCATCGGGTGACGAGGCGGAGGCTGCAGCTACTGCCACAGCCAAGCATATGAGTCAGCAGTGAGTTCATTCGACACCTTCTTGAAGAGAGTGCGCAATGAATAGACTCTTAAAGAAGGAGTCCCACGAGGTGGAATGATAGGCTCCCACCACGACTGGATTGCGCCGCGAGTGAAAATACTGTAGGGAAGAGGGTGAGAGAGCGAGAGAGTCAGACAAACAGAGTGCTTCCTCCTCCCCTCTCCCTTCCCTTCTCCCTCTTCCCACTTCCCTTTGCACCGCGCATCTTGATTTTCCCTGCGTTATCGGAAAACTTTGAGCGCACATAGCTCGCTTCAAAGTTGAGCTAGAGACTTCAAATTTCGGATTTGCACTAGGATTCAAGAGATAAACATGGCTGCGTTTCCAGATTGTCCACGAAAACTCGTGGGACGGCTTCTTTAAATTCTTATGAATACGGCTATGAGTAAGATTCTAATTCAGTTGTGCAATTCGTTTCCTCCCCGTGACAACTCTGATTCAACATTGCGAAGAACAACGAGAGGATCGAACGGGAATCGATTTGTCCGATATAATTCGAACTGGTCCGTTCCCCCTCCTTCTTCATTGAATGACGAGTGAATGACAGGAACGGCGATCGCTTCGCTTCCTCCGAAGACTGCAGAGCCCTTGAGACATGGAGAAGGAGAAAGTAGTAGGAAGAGAGGAGGAGAGAAGAAGAAGAAGGAGAAGGACAAAATGGTTGAGATGACTTGTGAAAGTGAGAAGAAGACTGCAGAAGAAATGTGAGAAGAGATGAAGAAGACACAATGATTTGGACAATCTAATTCTGGATAAAAATGGAAATTGGAAAGCCATTTATTTTACTAAACACGAAAAGACTGCGTAATTGGGTAGATTATTCGACGGAAATGCCGCTTCTTGGTTACGATTCAATTGGGTAGATCAAGCTTCGAACTCATCGTAGATAATCAGCCATTGATCGCCTTCTTTACGGAAGATCTGCTCGAATTTGCCTGCAATCATCCTGTTATTTATATCCTCTGAACCTCATCAAACCTCCGACTTCTACTCCATTCGACTTGATAATTGACTTGAATACAGCCTTGTACACGATGTGATCGGAAGTCGCCTCGTAGACTTCATCAGAGATCTATGTAATGAAGGAATTCACAAAGAGTTCTCAAAAGTATCGGCTGTATGTGAATATCAAATATTACTGACCGTGGTGTCACTGGGCACACAGAATGGCTCGAGCGCTTTTCTGATTGCTGCAATGAAGTCGGATTAGTCGATGGCCATCGCTGAGCAAAAAATAAAATAACTGACGATCTCTCCCGTAGGCGCACGTCTTTCCCTTGTGAATGAGAACTCCATCGTTGGAGTAGAAATTGCCCACGGCTTCCAGATTGGCCTGAAGATAAAAATGACAGAATAAAAATTATGCAAGGAGAGAATGTATTAAGGGAAGAATATTATTGTATTATCTGAGAATCAATTGGTTTCGTACTGTAGTAAGAGCCTCTCCATACGCCGTCTGAATGGGCTTGAGAATAGTCTTCGATTCTACAAATTCATCGTTTTCTCTCAATTCTAAAATGATCAACAAATAACTCACGCTCAACAGTAAGTGTCATTGTAGTGTTGATTGACTATGTTCTTTCCCTCTTCCCTCCTCCCTTTATACCCTTCTCCATCTCCTTCCGTGCGATCTCTGCTGTCTCATACACGCGAGACCTCTTTGACTACAGTCGGGGCACTCTTTCCTCCCCATCATCGTCTTCTCTCTAGAACATCCCATGGAATAGCACACTTCCAACGTGTGCAAAGGGGCGGAGAGAGGTCACTGGGGTCTCTTCTGTGAACCTTCTGAGCTTTCAGTGGAGTCTAACTCAATCATGCTCAATGTTTCGCAATGATTTTCTTCCACGCCTCATTAATCACATCCAGGCATTTTACGTGCCCAATACAAATTTTTGCAATACAAATTCAAGATACTCCAGCATTCAACGATCAATACTTATCAGCCTACCGATAGATCTGTGAACATTTCTGTAGATGTTCCAGTTCAACTCCTCCCCACCCAGAATATTTCTTCACGGAACCCTTCTGTTTGTGCAAAGGACTACACTGATCACATGTTTATCAGTTCAAACCAAATCGAATATCTCGTAAATAAGCAACCACTCATTTCCAAATCTCTGAAGAATCTGCTTGAATGTTCCTGGAATTATCGATTTCATTTCGAATTATCGAAAGCCATCACCTCGATAATTCTTCTCCTCAGCTTGCACGAATAATTCGCATTCACCAATAAGCACGAAATGAGAAGTTGCCAAGTCGAATGATTTGTTCCACGTCTCAATAAAATCACGTTAAATTGATCTAATTGAAGTAATAAACCTTCCACTGCATTGGTCCTCCTTTGCAGATGCTCAGATTCGTTGATTTCACCCCTGGAACGATGGATTTTCATTTGAAATCAACAGTGAACATGCCATCCTTTCCAAAGAGAGCAGTCTTTGCCTTTCGATCGATAATCACGCAATCCGAATGGTAGAGATCAGCGATCGAATCGTGATCTACCTGCATTTCCAGAACAAACGTTATTGATTGATGTGTGAACATGTTGTTCAATTTGTACGATTCACAGCTATTGCGAAACTGAGAAAAATGTGCTGACAGCTTTGAAATACTTGTTGATCTTCGCTTCAAGAACATCGACAATCACTTCCGCCTCTGATCATTTGAAATGAAAGAGATAATTGGAAAGACATGAGAATGGAACGAACCGTGAATAGCGATACCCATCCCTTCCCATGTACCAATTCGTTCTCTCGTCACTTGCCAATTGTTTACTCCCTCTTTTGCTTTGCTCTCTCTCAACTTTTATCGAAAGAAACAGTGTGTGAACTTGACAATTCAAAGGAACTCTTTGCAACCATGCATTCAATGATCAATAAACGTTCAGTTCTCAAGATAAGTTTCATAAGTGATCAGCCATTCTCCATTGTTTCTCTTGAAGATCTGCTCGATTTTTCCTGTAATTGAGATCCGAAATATAAATCGATAATTTCTACCGTACCCGTCAGCACGAGTCCACTCTCGAGTACGGTAGTCTGGTAATCGATTCGGACGAAGAAGGAATCTGCTCCGAGAGGGATGACTTCCCTTTTCGGAGTCTGAAGAAGGGAGTAGGTCAATATCAATCTGATTACCCAACCTTGAATTCCATCTTGCCGAGTTTCGTGTAGGGTTCGAGGGTGATCTTGATTTCTGAAGGGGGAGGAAGGGAATGAATCGAGTAAGGAAAGAGACTGACCATCTCTTCCGAAGGAGCATTTGTTGTTCTTCTTATCAACGAGAACTCCTTGGGGTTCGTACATGAGAACCATCGCATCTGCGTCGCCCTTAGCCAATATTATTGGTTACATTTTAGCTATACAACTTGTAAACAGTCCAACTCATCAATTAAAATCTCACCGAATTGTACTGCTCCATATTTCTGGTTACTAGTTCGTCGTAGATGGCATAGGCTTCGGAAAAAACAATTTCTATTTCAAAATACAAATTAAATAGCTCACCTTCAGCAGAAAGAGTCATGGTTGTTGATCGAAAGTTGCGGTGGAAATGAGAGTATTTGTACCACTAGCCAGTTCCGATTCACTTTTTATCTCTATTTCATTGCATGCTCTCGCTCTTTCTTTTCGACATTTGACTAATCTGATTACGGCAGTCGACTTTGATGAACCCTGCCAGACAATCGATTGTTGCCACCGAAAGAATATTGATCGCGTGAATTGATTTTTTTATTTGTAGCATTTGAAATACAAGCAATGCCAGAGGGTCGTCATCTCTTCTTGAAATCACACGAAATGGAATTCCGTTCTTTTCTCATCTAGGTGGACATCCGATCATAATGCATGAATGGTCATTATTCATCATCTCCTAATCACTCGAAATGCGTATCTTCCTCCTTCCTCTCCTCTTCTCTCTCGTCCTCTCCATTCGTCTTTCCATTCCATCTTCTTCCATCACAATCGACAATCTTCTCCGAGAGGCTCGATGTCAGAGTTACTGCTTCACACAGGTCAGATCTTCGTTTCATTTCAATCTCTAGTCTGTGTCCTTCAGTGTTTCAAGATGCACTTCGCTCAGCTCACGACGACCTTCTGTGAATCGGTGAGTGACCCCCCTCCTCCCCCCTTCATTCTTCTCTTCCAGTGCAAATCAACGTGCGACAGTGCTCGTCTCACTGCATCGAGGAAGAAAATTCGTTCGTTTATTCATCGTGAACGCTCTTCATCGATTTCATTTCAGAATCCTTTCTGACTCCTTCTCTCAGAGTTAGCGACAGAAGGAAAGGAGAAATTGAATTGGACGTGACTCTTTCCACTTCTTGTGATCAGTGTCTCGTCGTGCTCGAATATCGATTTATTCACAGCAACGTTGATAATACCGTCTCCAAGTGGATTCCCTTCCAGGTAAGACCCATATCCATCCATTTCAATCGATAACTCCATTTAGATTGTTACTCCTGGCGTCTACTCTTTCCCTGGTCTCCACCTTGATTCTGCCTATCAATTCCGTACACATCTTGTGTATCTCTGGCAATCGAAGAAGATAGCACTCACTCAATGGGCCGATCTATCCGATGAAATTTGATAGCCCGTTCACTCATTCTCCTTATTAATCTATGGTCAATCACATGTGTCTTTACTCACTGTAATATGTCGATTACACTGTCGTTACATAATCCGAGTAATTCTTAGAAAAAGCACATTGAATTTGTTTTAGCATTTATAAATTTTTCGAGAGATAAATTATGTAAATTATTATTATTAAAGTGTTCGGCGAGATGGAGGGAGAGGGAAGAAATTGGAAGGATGATGGAGAATTAGAATCTACCATTCAATCCCAATCAGTTCAGTCATAATCTCAGTTTGGGCACTCCAGAATCGCAGTGGTGTTGCGAAATCCCTGATGGGAAGACTCCATTTAGCTCTTCCCATCCCAGGGTAGAAAAGGCGTGTGTTCTAAGTCCTAGGTGAGGTTGGAGCGGGTTCAACCCCGCTGTAAAAATCTAGGCAAAAATAAGATCAAAAAAGGAAAAAAAGATGAGTGCATGAGCCTGATCACCCTTTTGCATTTTTTGCTGAATTTTCGCACTTCTAGACTTAGAAGCTAAATGCTTCAATCCATTGCCAGTTCCGAGAGCACTCGGAGGGTTTTCTTCTTCTTTTGCTCACTCAATAAAAAGATCAATCGGAGAACATTTTAACCTTCCTTCCACGTATTACTTTATTATAAATTCAGACAAATTGATATAGTTGCAATTGCACAACAAACTTTTGAGTGTTTGACGTCATTATTTTAAGTTAACAGAAATAATGCAATTATGAGCAATGGTATTTTCCTACCCGTGAAAAAATGATATTGTGTATACAATACAACGTGAGAAACCTTCAAATCTAGTGAAGAACTACACTATTGGAAACAAGGGGAATCCCTAGAGGAAATCTACTCGCAATGAGATTGAGACAATGAGTGAGATGAGTGAGATTAGAGTGATGATCTGTTGAATGGTCGACAAGAATGGTGGGAGGAGATAGGGAAAGGGAGGATACTAGAGTAGAAAGAGAGGCTGAAGGGCAAGATTCAATCAACTGAGAAGGGAGGAAAGACGAGAGACGATCGAGATATCCACTGTGCACCACCACTGCAGTGTGCAGAAGGACGACGTTTGCGAAGGTCGTCGAGTGAGATGCACCCGTCTGAGACAGAAGAGTACGGTGGACACATCCTCTTTTGTTATCTAATAAGGAGAACTAGCGCCCTACCGGCCGCTAGGCCTCCGGCGGCCCCTGCCGGGGGCGGGGGCTCGCTACGCTCGCCCCATTTCGCTACGCGGTCGGCTTGCGCCCTGCGGGCGCGCGCCGACCGCTCCGCTAGAGGTGCGAGACGTAAAATGACCGAGCAAATCGACTCACTCTCCCCTCTAAATAGGATTAGCCCTCTCACCCCTCCCTTGTCTCTCACTTAATCCAATCTATCTGCTCGATTCTGTCGACAAGAAATATCGAAACGCGTCTATATATAGGCGACTAGCGTCCTACCGGCCGCTAGGCCTCCGGCGGCCCCTGCCGGGGGCGGGGGGCTCGCTACGCTCGCCCCATGTCGCTCCGCGGTCTGCTTGCGCCCTGCGGGCGCGCGCCGACCGCTCCGCTAGACGTGCGAGACGAAGAATGACAGGGCGCGACTCTCGCTAATAGGATTAAAAACCCTCGAAAAAGCGCACAAGAAAATATGACTTTGCGTCTATATATATGGGATAAAGAAAAAATGCCCCCAATCATCATTAAATTCTCAATTTACTAGTTACGGCAGGTTCTGCCATGGTGTTTCGAGTTCAGTCGTAAAGAAAGAAGGAGTAGAGATGATACTCACTGCAGAATATTCAAAGCCCTGCGTAGACACGATAGTGTGAGGAAGTTGAGCGAAGATTTGGAGCAATCGATGAATCTCAAACGAATACTGCTAGGTTAATTCAAACATCGCTTACCTCAATCTCCGAATGATTCAATCGATCAGAATAGAACATAATAGCTGCTCCTTTCAATTCGCTCTTCTCTCCAATCATCTTTCGAATCTTTTCGAGTGGAATCTCATTCTGAACCGAGGGAATGTTTATAGTTCCTCAATAATCATCATTACCTCTCCTTCCGTCTCAACAATCGTCATTTCTATCCCATTCAATCCGAAATCGGCACCGATCGGAAGTGATCCACGTGATTTTGGCCACAGAATAATCATCTGAATGTGAGCGGTCTATCTCCATTCCCCCTCCCCTTCTTTCTTTCTCACCTCTCTCACTCCCTCAATCTTCTCCATTCTCTCGATCGTCCTCTGCAGTCGACTATTCAATCTCTCTCCAGCAGATATGACGACGATCAGAGGACGAGTGCCCTGACAATTATCTCGTATTTGAGAGTGATCATCATTCCCATCGATTCCATTGTCCCTTTGACTCACATCAAATCGGGTCTCGAATGGAAGGAGTGAATTGGAGAGAGGAGAGGGCGAATCCACTCGAAGACGATGCCAGATCAACTGAAGAGATGAGATATGACGGGCTTCTTTTCCAACCACTCTTCCGTTCGGTATAATCAACACACGAGTGTGTGGAAAGGGGATCAATTCAATTAGACAGAATTGCGAACCTCGACAGTCGCCAGTACAATTTTCTCCACACTCGCAAAGTATCGATGGTACAGAAGACGACCTGCCCATTTATTATTTCATGGTAATTAATTTACGAGACCGTTTCTAACCTCTCTGTTTCATACGTAGGATGGTCGATCGAGAGAACGACGAGAGAATGTCGTTGACCTGAAGAAGAATAATGAACAGAAAGGTTAATTATTGAACTGGTAGGGTCGAAGTAAATCAAGAATTACTTACTAGCAGAACATTCTTCTCGGGAATTCGCACTGCTGCAGATGGCCAATCGATGAACTGAGAAAGAAAGGATTAGGATTCGATCAACCATCTCAAACATTAGGGATCAAAGATCAAATCACCTCATCAAAGGGAAGTTTCCAGTCATCCGAAAGTACGACGGGAATGCATCCTGCACGGAGAGATTCCAGGAATCTGAAGAGATTTCAGTACTAATCAACTTCTATTTTTCCTGTCACCTGAACGATCCCAATCTTCTTCCTCTCGGAGTGAGACAAAAAGTCGAATTGATCATCATTGTCTCGTAGTCCCATCTGGAATTCAATCAATAGATACCGTACTCCTCCTTCGATCCAATCGATACTCACTTGTCGTACTCTTCATTGTCTCGCTCACAGCGCTCATCCTGATGAGCCTGCCAGTCATTATTATGACGGCACGTCGTCAACATTGGCGTCCTGAAACGAAGATTACGGTAGAAGGAGGGACATCGATCGATACCTCTCGGGACTGTGGAGATGATGTAGCGAGTCTCTCGTCTCCGATCCGATACCATACACGTATCTGAGGATCGAAATAAAATTAATAATCGATTGGTAAGAATTTATGTACCGCTTTCCTTTGAATGAGACAAGAATTGAATCTCGATCACGAAGAGAAAATGATCTCTGAAATGATGACATTCACTTCAACATTCACTTCACTTCATTACCTCAATTGAATTTCTGATTGGATGTTCTTTATGGAAAAGAGGGAACGAGACATCGAATCCATTACGGAAATTCTGCAATCGATCGATAATCATACTCTACCGTACTCCATCGTACCTGGGCACTCGCACTGGCTCTCGCCACGATTGCCTTCCCCGTATCGAATCCCAGATGCTCAGCTGCGTAGTCAGGGTAAGTGCCTGGATTATTGATTGATTGGACTACGATATGAACTGATCGATCGATACCATGGTAGAGATTGAATATGAGATGGTTCGTTCCTCCATTCCATATCTCTGGAGGCAGACTTCCAATGAGAGAGGGAACGTCCCTCACGAAATTCTCACTCAAATGAATCGTTCCATACAGATTGGAGAATGGAAATGCTCACCTGATCTTGTCCCTATCCGTCGTATCAATCGAGAGAACGAATAGACAAGCTTCAGAAGCATTCGAAGTGAAGAACGCCGATTCACGAATCGACTCCAGTATTTTCAGGTACGTCTGAAACCTCGACGCTCATATCTACAGTAATCCACACTACCGTACCTCAGAATTGGTCTGTTCCCCTTCAGTGTTCATCCCATCCGGATAGACGTACACCTACAGCAACCTCGTCCGATGGTCATCCTCTATTGTATCTCACCTTCAATCGATCACCCTTGCACTTCGTGAAATCGAAGCAGCTCTCCATTGAGCATCGCGAGTCCCTTCAATCGATCGATAATCTACTCCTACCGTATTCTTCTCACCCGATCTTCCTCTGCACAGTGGGAATCGGCCTCTCATCGACACTGACGAAGGCACTCGGTCGTTCCTGTGATATCCCTCTCCCTTCCCTCTCTTCGATCCTCAACTGACCTTCTCTGTTCCTCTCATCCATTCTCTTCCTTTCATCATCACTACTCCATAGAGTAGAATGAGTGAGAGAAGGAGTGCGTATCTCCATCGAGTCTTCATCTCTCTCCACTATCGCATCCTCACCCTCTGCAATCGACCACATTCCAATGCTTCATCTCACCATCAAATACCCCCAAACTGCTATGTTCCACTCCCACTCTTCCCCTTCTTTTCGTCCCCATCACAATTCCCCTATCTATCGAGTTTCCGTACTCGATGCTTCTCCCTTCACAACAAACCCACGAGATCTTCTCAACTGATCCACTGTGACTTCCTTGGAAAGGGGACTAACTACCGTTCCTAAATCACCCTTCCTCTCCCCTATGGCAGCATCACTTTCATTGTCTCTATTTCCGTTCCAAGGGCGAATTACAGCCCCCTCCTCTTCCCTCTCCTCCTTCTCCTTCTCCCTTAGAGGGAGATTCTCGGTGTAACTGTGCACAACAACGATGGAATACTAAGTTGCCAGCGGGAATTCTCGAATAATCGATGGGTCGATTCGATAAGAAGCGAAGAAAGGGAAGGACAACAAATGAAGCGAAAGAAGCCGTTATTGTGATGTGACTTTCCCCTTTCTTTCCCCTCTCCACTCTCGCAGTAATACCCAATTATGACGGGACTGAGATGAAGCTGCAAGGGAGAGAACTGGTAGTGAAAGGAGTTGATCAGAGAGGAAGAAGATGGAAAGGGAAAGGAGAGTCTTAAATCGAATATGCTATAATCCGTGCGGAAGGGCACGGAGAATGAAGCACCGATCAAAAACGAGAATAGTTGATCGAGGATAACAAAGGAAAGTATTGGATGGAAAATTATCGAGTTATGAACACAACCGATTACGAGAACTCATGGTGAGAGACTCGAATGAAAAAGAGGAACAAAGGTCATTGCTTCAGTTGCTTCAGAAACCCTTCTCCTTACTCAGAAAAACTCGGATAATCACAGATGAGGCTCTTCATCCGATTCCGCTCTCCCTTCCGATAATCATCACTTTTCTTGTCCCTTTCTTCAGCCCCCTTTGCCCTCTCTTCACAGTTACTTCTCCTCCCTTGGGTGGCTGACTCCGCCCCCTCCTCCTCCTCTATATAACCCGCTGCTTCTCCTTTCCAATCAGAGTTCATCTCTCCCTTTCAGCTCCGATGGATCTGGAACAGCGCATCAAAGCGTATCGCTTCGTAGCCTATTCGGCAGTCGCCTTCTCGGTGAGTCCTTCCCTTCCTTCCTCTCCTCTCCCTCCCTCCCTCCCTCCATCCCTCCATCCCCTCATCCCCTCTCTCCTCCAGGTGGTCGCCGTCCTCTCGGTGTGCGTCACTCTCCCCATGGTCTACAACTACGTCCACCACGTCAAGAGATCCATGGGCAACGAGATCTCTTTCTGCAAGGTACTTTCCCCTTCCTTCCTTCTCCCCTTCTCTTCCTCCTTACTCTAGTCCTCTTCAGGGATCCGCCAAGGACATCTGGAGCGAGGTCCACCATCTCAAGTCTCTCCCCAATGCCAACCGTACCCGTCAAGCCCGTCAGTCTGGCTACGGTGACTCTGCCGTCTCTGGAGGAGGAGCCGCCCAGGCTGGAGGTTGCGATGCCTGCTGTCTTCCTGGTCCCCCTGGATCCGCCGGTACCCCCGGTAAGCCCGGTCGTCCCGGAAAGCCCGGAGCTCCCGGACTCCCTGGAAACCCCGGAAGACCTCCTCAGCAGCCTTGCGAGCCCATCACTCCTCCTCCCTGCAAGCCCTGCCCCCAGGGACCTCCCGGCCCTCCCGGACAGCCCGGACAGCCCGGAGATGCTGGACAGCCTGGACAGCCCGGACGTGCCGGAAACGATGCCGCCCCCGGAGAGCCCGGACCCAAGGGACCCCCCGGACCTCCCGGAAACCCCGGAGCCCCTGGTGCCCCCGGAGAGCCTGGAGTACCCGCTCGTTCCGAGCCCCTCGTCCCCGGAGCCCCTGGACCCGCTGGATCCCCCGGACCTCAGGGACCCCCTGGCCAGCCTGGCCAGCCCGGTCTCGATGGAGCCCCTGGACAGCCCGGACCCAAGGGACCCCCTGGCCCCGATGGACAGCCCGGATCCGACGGAAACCCCGGAGCTCCTGGCCCCGCTGGACCCGCTGGAGGTGCCGGAGAGAGAGGAATCTGCCCCAAGTACTGCGCCATCGACGGAGGAGTCTTCTTCGAGGACGGAACTCGCCGTTAAGCGATGTCCCAATCTTAGTAACATCGATCTATGGGACTACCGAATCATTCAATTTCATCCGAATAAAGTCGCGTCCCATACTCATTTCTTAGTGCAGTACACACACAATGAACTCGCTTTGAGATCAACTACAGTCCATATTAGCCAGTGAAAAAGCGAACAAAGGGAGGTCGAAGTGGAATTTAAGACCCCCGTAGGGTGAGTGAGGAGAGACAGTGAGGGATGAAGAGACTTCTTCCCATCACAAAGGAGGGAAAGTAAGGCAAGCGAAAGTTGCACAAAAACACTTTCGATGATGCCGAAAAGGGGAGAGAACTAGATCTCAATTTGGTGACCAAACCATGTGAGAATTCGTCTCATCACTATTTACTCAGTCCATTCTTCATGGCACTTCGAGTAGCTTCTTATCGAGTGTTTGCACGCAGTTTTCCATTGTAAAATCGACTCACTCTCTTCTTCTTTTCTCCGATTCAAACTGCCTTTGCAGAAACTGAAAACAAACTCGATATATATTCCATTCTCCATATTGTCTCTCTCATTGTCAAGTATTCGACCTACCGCTCCAGACGGAAAATTCTCGTGTTGATCTTTGATCTTTCATAAACAATCAACGATTTTATGCAAGGGGAGCAGCGGGAGATAATAAACAGAAGACACGCCATTCAATGGTTGGAATCACTCACTGATTAGATTGATCTACCCGGATAAAAGAAGAGAACAATCTTCGTAGAAGACAAAGTAATAAGTACGATCACTGGTTAATCAGGCATCTAATATAATTATTTACATCTGTAATCAGCTCTATAAACAGCAACTAAAGCATTGGGAGTGTGAAATGGAAAGAAAAAGAAGCGTAAAAAGGGTTATAGAAATAAAATGAACTCAAGCTGAACTCTCAATCGATATGTCTCTCTTATTAACAGTAAGCCTATCGCCATCGTAAGACTACTGTGGTCGTAAGACTACGGTGGGTGCATGGTCCGTGGTGTCTCTCGACTACGGTATTCTGATATCTTCTAATCGTCGTCTTACGACAGCATCTGTTCGAGACTGTTGCTCATGGAGCACGATCCATTCTCCGAGTCGTATCTCATTCGAAGGGGCTGGTGAGACTGCAAGGCCGGGATTAGGATACGTCGTCGGATGGGGACACACTTCCTACACCACCACCCCTCACCAACCTCCCTTCAAGACAACATTCGAGGACAGACACATAGATGGGGTTAATAGACTGACGAGAGGGAGAGAGACAGACACAGACGATTGAGAGTACAGCCAAAGGGGAGAAGAGAGTAGGAATTGTTAGAAAGAAGGAAGGAAAGTGCAAGGGAAGGGAATGATCTCACCCGTAGAATGGGCTATCTACAGTAATCTCTGAATTATAGACAATTAAATAACCCTAAAACTGGAATCTCTTAGACACACGGGTACAGTAAGCATCGGGAGGATACGGTAGGGAATAGAGGTGGAGGGGAGGGTGAGGGGATACGGTAGTGAGGGTGGAATGGTCTTAGCAAGACTCGCTACTGACGTGTAGTTGTCGATCGGAAGTGAGCATCTTGGCGATGGGATAGCAGATGGAGGGAAGCGTCTCCGTGAGGGCAGGAGTGGCATGGGTGAGGAGAGGTTTCATGAAACTGAAAGGAGAGAGGGATTGAATAGACCATCTCACTTCGTAATAGAGAATGGAAATGGATTGTACTCACTTAGCATCGAAGTTGTACCACTTCCTCGGGAGGAATGCCTTATCCCACGGATTGTGACCGGGAGTGGAAGAGATGGTCACTCCCGAGTGAGACGAAGACGTCGTGTAGTCAACCACCTCTTCCTGAAACGATTTTTTTTTAAATCAACAAGCATTTTAACAATTTTCCAATCCCTATTCCCTCGCTGACATTTTCGGTTTCGAGGGTCTGAGTATTGACTCCCAATCCTCGAATGTGGGAGTGAGTTCCGATTCTCTCAACTTTCAGTACGTCCTTGACGGTGATACCACCGATCGTCGCCATCTAACAATTGACAAATTTAAGGGCGGAACCATAAAACAGAAAACGCGCAGAAACCACAATTAATCATGGCAAAATACCAAAATATCTTCGACAATTCAAAAAATTCGAAATTCAACAAGCAGCCTAAAAAATTTCAAATTAGCGCGAGATCAAATTCGTTGTAGGAGCCCGGTAAAGTGGGCGGAGCTTATTTCTTAGCCAATGAGCGCAGAGCAGGTTTCTGTCGGGTCGGGGCGTGGTCGGTTCGGTGTGCGCCCTTTTCTCGTGGCGCGGCGCCTGACTACGTCACGCCCCTTTGGCTGTAGACCCCTTTGTGCGTCTCACCTATTCTATCTCCACCCGAAAATGTAAGAAATCAACTCACAAATAAGTAAGAAACACTAAAATGGGCGCCGAGCTTATGGGACACTCTAGATTGGGTACTCCCTCCCCCTCCTCACCTGATGACTCGCACTTATCGTCCTCTCCTCTTCATTCGCTCGTTCGCCGTGTCTGCAGAGAGTATCGATTGGTACCGTAACCCTTCCTCTCAGCTACCGTATCCCTCCACTCACTTAATTCCGAGGTAATCGATCATCCACGACGCGAGTCCTCCATTGAAGAGAACAGTGAAGAGGACGATGGCAACTGTTGCAGCCAGAATGACCTGATTGTGAGAATAGGAGAGACGGTGAAACCGAGATAAGAGACTACCACATTCCACTCATCTACCATCCATCCCCCCCCTATTCCTCTCCCTCACCTGTCTATTCTCCGTCGCCGTGTTTCTGTCCGCCAGAGCGAAAGCCATCGCACCACGGAGACCTGCAATGGTAAAAGGTAAAGGTAAAAGGTAACACCGTTATTCTAGGCACTTGCGTCCTGCGGTGCGCCACTGCTAGGCCAGTGAACAATTAAAGGCCAATTCAGTTCGGAAGGCCTGATCTCTTCTTCGGACCTACTTTACCGCGTGATCTAGTCACTACCAATTCCCCTTTCGGGCGCCTTGGTGGAGCGGAGGCGGTGTCACGGCCTCCGCTCCACCTGCAATGGGCATTTCTTCAATCATGACTACTCCTTCCTTTCCATCTATTTCAAAAGAATAAGTTACAACAAAACGTACCCGAGAAGAGTATCATGTGTTGGTAGTTCTTGGGGATGGGTGGTCTTCTCTGGATGTTGATTAGCTCGCAGAGTGGATAGACGTAGACTGCACGTGCGAGAGTGATCGAGATGAGAGCACACAGAATGAAGAGGATATTCCATTTCTGAAATACCACTCTTCGTTCAAAATGTGAAAACACGTTGTTTCTAGATACAAAATCAGATAGTGAAACCCTCTCTGACCTGGTTGTTTCCCACGAAGACGGAGATTCCAATGTAGCAGAAGATGAAGGCCTCAGAGAGGAAAGAAACGAGCTGGAATGGAATCAAAATTTAGATATCTCCATGTCTTTCATTCTTACCTGGAAGAATTTCTTTGTAGTCGTTTGACTCTCTACACTCAGATTGTTGAAAGTGTAATGGGCCTGACAGATTCCACAGAAGAGAACCGCCACGATTCCTTAACAATATCATATAACACAGAATCAACAAGTTTCTCAAAAATCAACATCGAGAATATCGATAAAAACTGATAACTTACCAGTGAGATGGACGATCTCTGCAATGAGGAATGAACAGTAGGAGATGAGAATGAAGAGGGCCGATTCGAGGAGAGGATGGTCACTGAGAGGAAGAAATTAGACTGCTTATCGAAGACTTCTCCCCCTCCATCCTCCACTCACCTTATGTACGTGAACTTAGTGAGTATCGCGTTTGCACATCCAATCACAGAGCCGAGAAGGAGGGAACCTGAAGAGAAGAACGTTAACTATGATTGAAGAGAACAGCCATTTCAATGAAACGAGGGCTTCAGAATCTCACGTACCAACGAAGACCTCGACGAAGTTGACTCCTGCACTGAGGATTCCCAGTAGATCCACCGTATCACCAGTCATCGTATAGGAATCGATCGTACTGCAAACAACCATTTAATCTCAAGATATTCACACTCTGATATTCAAGGTTATGCCATGAAAAGGGAATAAATTCTTCTGACAACTCACGCAGATAATACGATAGCGACAGCATCGTTCATTGCCGATTCTCCAAAGATGAGTGCATACAGATTAGCCTCGACATTCTTCTCGTTCAGAACAGCCAGTACCGTGACTGAAAAATAAAACAAATTCATATTTGAAAATCACTGATGTTAGATCAGTTAAAGATTTGATGATACAAAACTCAATATTTATTGTAGACGCAATACGACATCAGAGATCATGGGATCAACGACGAGATACATGCATCGTCGCTCTCGCATTGAGTGACATCCTTCCATCCATTGAGGAAAGGAAGGGTCGTCACCAAATGCTGGCAATAGAAGACAGCTAGGGAGGGGGATCGAACCAGCGGCAGAGAGACAGACATACAGACGCGTTAGCCACTAGACTATGAGAGAAATCACCGGGCGAGCGCTAGAGTACACCTTTGAGTGCGCAGAGGAACGAGTGGGGGATGTTTTCTAATCGATAAAGAGGTAGATCAAACTGACTCGGATCAGTGGCAGAGATGAGAGCACCGAAGAAGAGCAATTCTTGGAAGGCGAAACCCATCCCGAAGATTCGAGTGAAGATGAACATGAGAACACTGAAAACAGGGTCCGAATACTACGTGAAAAATCACGTACCCTACCCGCATTTTTTTTTCTTTCGAAGAAAAACCTACCCGCACTTCAGAACTTTTTGCTCATCTGAGTGTCCTCTATCCAAAAATGCATGTTAGAAAAAAATTATTTTTTTCGACATAAGGGTCCCCCCTTACCTGAAAAAGTGAAAAATTTCAAACTTGAGAAAAACCTACCCGCACTTCAGAACTTTTTGCTCATCTCGATGTCCTCTATCCAAAAATGCATGTTAGAAAAAAATTATTTTTTTCGACATAAGGGTCCCCCCTTACCTAAAAAATGAAAAATTTCAAACTTGAGAAAAACCTACCCGCACTTCAGAACTTTTTGCTCATCTTGATGTCCTCTATCCAAAAATGCATGTTAGAAAAAAATTATTTTTTTCGACATAAGGGTCCCCCCTTACCTAAAAAATGAAAATTTTCAAATTGATCAAAACATGGAATTTTTTACTCAACTCGTCGCCCTTTATTCAAAAATGCAAAGAAAACCTAAAAACAAAGAAAAAAATTTTTCACGTACGTATTCGGACCCTGACTGAAAAGGATAAAAGATAGGGCGAACAAATCAATCGAGTAATTTTAGCTTGATAATACCAATTTGCATATACGACAATGTTTCTAATAAACATACGCAGTAGCGATGCATGAAATGGTCGTTCCAAGGAAAACGAAGAGGAGAATACTGCCGATATTACGGAAGAAACTTCTCTGAAAGGAGAATGTTACCCTTGACATCAAACTTGAAAAAATCAATAAATTGGACAATAACCCTGACCTTCTTGAGACTGTAGCCGGCATTGAATATGATGGGAGGGAGGAGAACATTGAAGAAGAGCTCGGGGGAGAATGCACTCTGTAAATACCATCATTATCGAAACATCTTTTTTCCTTCTTCACGTTTAGAATTCTCAACTAATCCAATCCAAAAACGATTTCGTTCCAGAAATTCATCACTTTCTGGTTTCATCCCCTAATCAACTCTTCCCGATCTCCCTCCCTCCTCACCTTCTGTTCGATCTTCCTTTCGTTGTGCTTCTTCTTATCTCCATCGGCGAAGAATCCCTCTATCAATTCGTAAGTGAACGTCACTGTCTTCCCCGTGTCTCCGTTCACTCCCAGTCTGCAATACATCCATTACCGTAACCAACATCTTCTTGGATTTTCAGCGAAATAATCGTGTCCCCTGTGAAACTGCAAACCACCAATCCCAATCCCTCTGCAATTTCCCTCTCTTGCTCACCTCAGATAATCAGGGGGTTCATTCACAGTCGTATCGTTCTTCGTCACCACATCGAAAGTCTGCGATTCGAGTAATCCGATGTTGAAGTAACGAAGGACGATTCCAATGAAGAGACCTGGAGAGGGAGAGATTAAAAACTGCACTCCATTCACTTTTTTCCCATTTTTCTGCGAAATCTCTTCACTGGAGGTGTCAGTACCAGAAGCACCCGTCAAAAGAACAACAATCATCCGCAAATAATAATACTTTTATGAACGCGTGCATTTGACACGTGCCAATCCCATGCTTGCATCTCTCTCATTCTCAGTAGTCCCTCGTCCCTTTCATATACCATCCCAGAACAGAACAAACGGATTACTCCCATTCTCCTTCGTCACTTTTTCGTATGAAAGATCATCGAGTATTGATCACACCGAATTATGCAAATCCCAGTCCTCTACATTAACCTACTGCGTTCATTCTCTTACAAGCTAACAGAAATACGTCATTCTACGGCCCCAGTTTGTCAGTTTCACCATGAGTCTTTAAGTGATTCATTCCGTCCACGTCCCTCTTTCCCCACCCTTCTCATCTTCTTATCGTGCCCTTCACTCAGTCCAAAATATGACCATTCGACAGACAGAAAGACTCGACCTAATCGCACCTTCCTTGAGTACTGCTGTCAGTTAGAGAGTGCTGGCATACCAAGGGTCACTCTGGAGGGGACAACCAATCGATAATCACCCACCGTAGATCAATGTGACTCCCGTCTCGTGGATGAATCGGAATCGATAATGTTTGAAGAGCCACGCAGTAAGAACGATGACGATGAGGACTGTGATGTATCTGGAAGATGTGGAGGTTGAAGAACGTCGAGGGGAATGTCCAAATTCGAAATATGTCAAGAATTACGATCACTCACGTCAAAAGGATGATCGTATCCAGTCGATGGAGATTCTCTGCTCTCTGAAAAACACCATTGCAATAACCATTCCATTCATCCCTTTCTGTCCCTTCCCCGCACAACCCTTTTCCTTCACGTTTCTAATGGCAACTCTCATTCGATACTTTTTTGGGCAAAATCTTGTGAAATGCTTCCTTCTAAAACGGAACTCATTTTCAGCTGGCCCCGCTCTCGCTTCCGAAAATTACCTCTAATTGGTAACATAGAGAGAAGAGGAACAAGGGAGAGGAGAACGAATCTCTACGAGAAACATTTTGGTCTCTCTAGACTCTTCAAAGTATACACAATTTTCGTCGTTTCAGACTAAAAGCACTACTCGCATGAACATATTATCGTAAAAATGGTCTATCATTGTCCCCCTTCAATAAGCTTAGCGTATGTTTTAACGGTTAAAACACGAGCAAAATAGATGACTACTTACAATTTCTGCATACTCCTCAAGAGTGTGATGTCTCAATTGAGTCATCGGACTAGATGAGTAAGATGGGAATGGAATGGGATTGACCAATCGATATTCAGATAGGTCAGACTATGGAGTGTTCATCCATGAAAGGTAGACTGGGAAAGGGAAGAAGGGAGTACCACTGACTGATTCTGTCTCTCGTCCCTCTCAACCCTCTTCCATCCCTTCACTCCTCCTCCTCCTCTTCTCTTCCTCTCCACTCCCCATTCTACCCTTATCACAATTCGCTATTCATACTTTCCACTCCTCTCCCAGTTTCATCCCCTCTTCTTTTTATTTCGTCGTTTCTACTGCATTTACAGTTCGCATTATCGTCGCCTATTATTTCGCATTTTTTATCTCTCTCTCACAATTAAACCTATCGTTAACGAATCACTAATATCACCTTCTGTCATACGTGTCCACGCCACCGGCGGCATTTTTTT
>LS585879.1:1328224-1357166 GCA_900490775.1 Pristionchus maxplancki
TCGTGCCTGAAGAGAGAACGAGAATGGTGAGAGGGAAGTATCAATCACAGATAACCACCATCTAAGGTCACATATAAATCAGCATGAAACAGAACTGTGAAATTTCATACCATGAGAATAATTCAAATTTTGAACTACATGGCTTACAGTGTGCCTTAAGATGGGCAATCAACTACTGATTTTAATCGAACTGTAACCAAGTTAACCAAAACCTAATGTTATTCAACTATTTGAAATTTATCTATCAACCACTAAAAAAATAAACAACAATTTCCAGTAAAATTCTGATGAAAATAAACAATTGATTGAGTACTGACCGAGCAGCAGCCAGATGCCGGCCATTGCCTTCGTGGGAGACAGTGAGAGAAATGAAGAAGACGAAGGAGATGAACGACTGCAATGAATGAGAACCATTCCAGTAAACAAATCAACGAAATTGCTACAAAAGCCAACTAATGAATCCCATCCGATACAGTCTCGTTGCAAAACAAATCCTACAGGACACTAAAACATACCATTGAGAGCTCATAATCCAGCATTCGAGAGTTTCCATGGACTAATTTAATGGGGTTCTCGATTTAACGAAGGGTTCTCGATTTTCGATTTTCCAAAAAAAAGCTAGCCGGTTCCTTATCTAACTGTCAGCGGAACGACGACGCGAGATTTGAAGAAATTACATTTTTGGGGGATTTCGTGAAATAGTAGCACATTTCTTGATGCTTGCATAAAACAAACAAAGACTGAAGGAAAGGTCTCACTTCTGGCTTGAATCCCTTCTCTTGGGTGGAGTGGAAGGTCGAGAGGAGGGAAGAGATGGGTCACGGGGAGGAGGATGAGGAAGAAGAGCGACCTATTGAGGGATAGATTATCGATTGAGGAAGGAGATGGAGAAAGAGCACGGCAGAAGTTGACACTGGTATAGTGACTAATCAAATGGGTTGACTCGTGAGGGGAAGAGAAAAAGAGAGAAGAAGAGTGGAACCATTGTGTGTGCACTATATCTGATCCATCATCTTTCAACGGTCACTCGTGAAACTGCTCGGAGCAAGACTTTCCATTCACGTGAATTCCATGTGTCTCACACTCTCGATGGCACTAATGGAAGAGGGGAAACTACTCTCTGGGCCCCTCCACTGTCATTCCTATCCCATCGCACTTTCGCAATGGAGAAAACGAAATGGAATTTCTAGTGCAAAATCGATGACGGGGTGAGTAAAAGGAAAGAATGGGAGTAATAACAGAAAGACTCACGGGAGGAGATCACAATATCTGACTGGGAGGGAAAGGAGAATGGTAGGGGAGCAGAATCAATGCAAAACCTCGCACGAGAGACAACAAACAATCGACCACGTCGGATTTTCATTTGATCGTCGCGCAAAAGTGTCATGAATCAATGCAAATCTCATTCGTTTCCATGCGAACGATATTAATTTCCAGAATATTCGCAGTGTGCGAAATAGAATGTCCTCGCGTTTTCTTCAATGAATGCATTCCGAAGGTCAGGATAAGATGGAAACGGGATGTGAAGGAAGGGAAAGACGAAGGGACGAATGAGATCGAAATGTTCCCCTTTCCCTTTCGCCCTCCTTCCTTCTCTTGACAAACCAACGTGACCACTGGTAGCTAATCGTGGCTCGAGGCGACTAACTCGAATGGAACGGATAACTACAGAGTAATAGAGAGGCAGAGACTTCAGGTAGAGCCCCATATGGAGATATCTAGTGAGAGAAAGGATAAAGGGGAGTAGAGAGAGACCATCGATTCACACAAACTCGTAGAGAGTGAGAGAGAAGCAGAGAGAAAGGGAGTAATGTCCAGTAGTGACCACATCCTCCCTTCACTCCCCATTCATACCTCCTCTGGTCCCAGCACGACGTAGCGTCCTGCCATCGATCGACAGGACTACTGTAGATAATGGGGATCGAAGGAGGAAGACTGGATATGAGGAGGAGCAGATAGTGATCTACCCTTGGAAGAATATGCAGCTATGCACACCCACTGTCTCCTTCCCTTCTACTCTTCTTCCTTCTTTCTAATGGTTCTTCCCTATTCCCCTTCCCCTCTCGCCGGCCCATCTCGCTTTTTTGCTCGATTCTCGCTCTTCTCCTCCTTACAAGTAAACAAATCGTCGCTGTGACCTAGTGATCTACCCCCGATTGACAGAAAACTATAGACTGGAGATAATGATTCTCTGATCGTGCAACAGTTCATAATTCGTGCTTGCATGGTGATTAGATTAACGAAATTAAATACATTTTAATCTTGACGAGTGCAAGTGAACAGCAAAACGGACTTCTAATTCTCAATAATCAATTGAGGAAATGGGTATCATTAACATACAATTCAAGGGAAAGCGGAATATGGTAGCGAATAATGTATGTATGTTTCTGAAATTTCACTCTATTGAATGAAGAGTGAACGAAGGATTACTGTTTCTGAGGAGTACGGTTTCTATCGATACCCGTACAGGACTAATGAATTGGGTTGAGCAGGAAAATAAGAGAATGGGGGCTAGATCGTCGGGCAAACTTGATTACAAAAAAATTGACTTCAAGAAGGACAAATGAAGGATAACAACAAAATCTAGACTAATTCGCGAAACAACCTGTCAGAGAAGCAAATTCTGCGCGTACATTTTTTACGGGTTTTGAGATTTTAGGAACGGGAATTGGTGGTATAATGAGCAAGGAAATTCTTTTTTTTGTCAATGGATGACTTACACAAATTCAAATGAAAAGGGGCTAGACAGGGAAAAATAAGGAAATGATCACGGAAAAAAGGAACGGGGTGCATTCAATAATCACTATGTGTTCGGGAAAAATGTTACCTGAAGATGAGGAAAAACACCGTTATTTTTTTAGACTTTTTCATAATATTTAGTTTTCAGCTAAGCTGGACAAACAAAGACGAGTGGTATGGATAGAAAATCAAAGGGGATAGCAACCAAAAGAGCTCCTGGTTGTCAATGATTATGATGATATAACGCTCTTTCACATAACTTTTCTTGCGCGCTAAAATAGAAAAAAAGAAGAAGGATGGATTCCTGGGCAGCGAAAGAAAAAAGAGTGGGCACAACTTTGAAAATATACTTAAATGATACAGAAAAATAGAGTCCTATGTTGGACCTTGCGTAGGGTGGATACTAATGGAAAATACTACTTTGGGGAAGAAGATGCCCAAATTATTAACGACATTCTTCTATCTACTCTGAATATTATGTGCCCTAATGAATATTTTGACGAAAACTATCGCGTATTAACACATAATTGAGGTAAAAAGTGCAAAAAAGGGATAGATATATATTTAGCGAGTGAGGATGCGGATAGATTAGAAGTTAGCCTCGAAATTGGCCATTAACTCCATCTGGGAGGTCATATCCACATCATTCAGCTGTGAATCCCTCTTCCGCTTCTCCTGAACAGTCCAATTGATCCACTAATTTAATCAATCGCTCAATCACTACAGTATCGTCCTTAATGACTGTTATTGTACCTCTTCTCTCATCTTTCTAATCCTCTCCTCCTCACTCTCCGATGGACTCATTCCATCATTAGTCTTCATCATTCTTCGTCTTTCCTCTTCCATCTTCAGTTGCTGTCTCTGCAATCACACAGGTGTTATTCCCTCCATCAATTCAACCAATGAACACGCACACAAACAGGTTCACACTGGTTCCACTTCTGACTAGTTCCCCTCCCTTCTCCCAATCGATTCTCTCCGCCCCTTCTCCCTCTCCTTATCTCTTCTCCACTCACCCTCTCCTCCTTCAGCTTTTGCTGTCTCTGGAAGCTCTCGAATTGATCTCCATTCCCTCCTCCACCTCCCTTCCTTCCCCACTTGTCCTCGTCTGCAATCAATAATTCACTACTCTGCCTTCCTCCAATCTCTCTACCGTACTCCGCTAATCGATAACCACCGTACCATTGGTGGCGCTAACTCCTGTTCCGATGCCAGCCACTCCAGCTGAGGGCAACAGTTGATCTAGGATCGATCCACCTGCAATCACCATCTCCAGTCTCCCTCATCTCTCTCTCTTCTCCTCACCGATTCCAGCCGATACGACAGGCTTGGTAGTCTGGTGGATAGGCATTGCCCCCGGATGGATGGCATTCGTCTTCACTTCCTTCCTCTCCTCCTCCTTCTTCACCAGCATCGCAGCCACTCCTCCACTGGGTGGCACTCCGGCCATGGAGGGACGAACGACGGGAGGAGGGGGAGGTGCATGGACAGGAGGTCCATTGGAGACAGAGGTGGGAGAGGGCCCCTTCGGAGGGATGGGAGAGGGAACTGCAATAGACAGTCTTCTCCTTCTGTCCCTCTCTTCGATACACTCACCTTTGGCCACTCCATTCTGGTTCTTCTTCTGTCCATCCTTCGCCTCCTTCGCTTTCTCCTTCTCAATGGCAGCAGCTGCAGCTTGCATCTTCTTCTTCGATGACGATGCCCACTCATCGGCATGAGCTCCTGAAGGAAACACTGGGGTTACGGTAGGTGATGAATCAATAGGGTACTCGCACTCCTCACGCACTCACTCTCACATTCGTTCTCCCAATTCAACCCCACAACGTTCCAATTCCATCCATCTATATTACAAGTGGCAGAGACCTTTCAGAATTCATTCAAGTGTTTTATTATAAATGAAATCCAATGAGTCAACGGTACTTGCGTATGTGAGGGCTTATTTGTAAAGTACAACTTATGAGCAAATTGAAAACGAACAGCATGATGAAAACCAGCCAAATCATCGATTAAAAGCATAAACTTGCAATGGGAATTTAATATCTTCAAATGACAAATCAAGACAAATTTCTGGAACAGACCAGAGTCCTAATTGAAGTGAACACCAAGATACAATATAAAATGATGAAAGGCAGTATACAGATTTAAGCATAATTATTACAAAAGACGCATTGTACATAGTGTGTAACGTGAGTTATCTCAAGTGAGTGGGGTATGTTATGGACGAGAAACCATACAAGAATTGAGGGAGAGTGATTGGGCAGATCAATAATCAATGCCCACTTGCTCTATAAATTATACCCGATAAAATACACAGAAAAAGATCAAAGCTGAATATACAGTACAAGCTACTGCAAGGGTACTTCGGAAAGGTGGGGACAGAGACCTGGTATCTACATACAATACATGGCTAAGACTTGCTGTAATACACACTTTGGAGAGAAGAGTATCAAAAGGGGGAATACCAAGTCAAGAGGGAAAGCCATCTCATACAGTATAAAACATTGTGATCTAATGAAGGCTTATGTACAAATAGAAAACATGTATAATAAAGGGAGGAGTGAATGGAAGATGGAGGGTGAAGGGAACATTTGAGGAGAGGCGGCGGGTTCTCAGGCTTTCCATTCGTTATTACATTATCGATAATCATTAATATACTACAGTATCCACCCCCGCTGCCGCTCCTCATACTCTTCAGGATCAATTGCAGTCAGTCAGAATCGCGAATCTTCAATCTTCTCGGATTCATTCCTTGTTCACTCATCTTCATCATTCACTCTAACGTAAAGAGTAAGGGGACATCGATAATAGTAGCTATGTGCAGCCTAATGTATTAATGGCATGTGGTTGGAATTACATAGGGATAGATAGATAGATGGATGGAATGGAAGCCTTGAGTCCCCAACCGCCCCCACTCTTTCGTCCCTTCTCACTCAACGAACCCTCATCTCTCTCAGGGGGGAGGACACCACTCTAACCTGACTCGTCATCAGAATCAGATGAGTCGCTGTCTGATGACGATCCGGAGGACGACGAAGAGCCAGAACTCGACGCTGATTTAGTTCTAGCACGGGGCGGAGCTGCGACAGGAGCTGCAGTCGATGTGGCTGCAAGGGAAGACATTATTGACATGGTCTGAGAGGATCTTGTTCATGCAGGACTCTGATAACATTGAGATGAAACAAGCAACACAAAGAAGCGAGGACGAGTTATTTGGGGTATTTTCACATCCAATGCTCATCACACATCGAATGGGTCGCTTACAGGGAGACTGGAGAGACGGGGGAATGGTTCCTCCGATACTCTTGAGTCGACTCTCGATCTCTCGCTTACGCTGCTCCGCCTCTTCCGCAGTCTTCGGCACTGCAACGATTTAGAGCATGTTTATGGTCAAATTGGAATGGAGAGACAGAAGAGAAAGGTACACATCAAGACGAGAAATGATAAGAGGGACAACATGATTGCAGACAAGGCATAAGTCATTCCGGAGACAAGATGAGAGAGCAGAGTGCAAATGCAAAGCAGATCTAGTAATGCGGGGAGCAAAGATCCAATAGAAAGCAGTGCAATCAGGCTATAAGGGATGGGCATAGCAACTCACTGGCTGGTTTAGTCTTCTTTGCCTTCTTGAGACATGCGGCGACGAAGGTCTCTAGTTCACGGAGAGTCGTTGCATTCAGAGTCTCGAAGTCGATCTCTATCTCCTCCGGATTGAAGTCAGTCAGTCTCTCTCGTGCCTGCAACCAACCATTTTACACTATTTCACAGATCTATTCCATCTCCCATAATTGTTCCTGTAAGTTAGTATATTCATGTGAGTTAACATTTCCATGTGCATCAGTCCCCACTCCATTCAATGGCTGGAATTCACGAGACTTCCGTCACCTTATTGTAATCTTGTTTCCTCTGCTGGAGTTCCTCTAGATACATGTCCATGCATCCCGGCATTTTATGCTCCAAGTGGAGAATGAACAGATCTCGCAGTTGACGTTGAGTCAGATTGCGTGGGATCTGTAGCCCCATGGTATTGTATGTGTCGTCTTCGGTAGGAATTCATGGCAACAAAATGCTCGGGTTTGGGCAAATCGAGGCGAACGAGACAAGGTATAGGACAATAGTGTCACCTTTCTCTGCTCTCGAAGGTCCGGCACTGTTGTGAGGAATCGAGCGAAGAAATGGTTCGGTTGGTGGTGCTTTACAATGTTATGTTGTATTGTTTATGTACTTTATAATTATATTTTACCCCCTTCATATTTATTGATCGATAAATGTTTTATTAATAGCCAATTTGCTCACCCATTATTCATCCCTTCATGCATTCTTCCCATGCCAAATTCTATTCTAAACTGACCTCTATAATCTGGACGACTCTGCTCAGTTTCTCTCCAGGAAGCTGATTAATGTCGAGAGAAAGTTGTCTCTTCTCATCGTAACTCATCGGAACCGAATTGGCCTCATCGTCCGAGTTGAACGAATACTCCTTCTTCCAGTCCTCTCCTGCAGCCGCAGTTCCGTTCTGATCCTGCAAAATACATCCATTACGAGGTGTAGTCAGAGATATTTACTTATATTTTTTTAAAATTCGGTTTTTGACCTTACCTTAGGCTTGTTCTTGCTGCCTGGTTTCCTTCCTCTTCCACTGTGAGTCTTCTCGATGACTGGAGTGGTCGGGGCGGGAGGTGCAGCTGCTGCTGCTGCAGCTGCAGCCTTCGCTGCTCCTCTCATCCTCGGGGAAAGCGGGCCATTGTCGGGAGACTCGGCCTTGATTTGAACGGGTGCAGCACGAGTTGCAGCCGGAGTCGCCACGGGGACGGCCACTGGAGCAGGAAGGGCTGCAGAGGCTGCAGGGGTCGCAGGAGGACGACCCTTGGGACGAGCAGCAGGAGTGGAGGGAATGAGGGCAGCCGCCGGGAGAGTGGCATTCACTGAGGCCAGAATAGTGTTGAGGGCATTCACAGTCTCTCCATTGATGGGAGGAGCGGGACGACCACTCATTCTCGCCTCTCGACGAGCCATTCGAAGATTCATCAGCTCCTGAAACACATCAAACTATTTCTCCATAATTTTTCATGGAATACATAATAAATAGAAATAGAAATAGATGCTCACATTCGACTTCTCTCCTATCTGCAAGACCTTGAAGTTGAGGTCAGACGAGATCTTCTGAGTCTGAGCGATCATCTGCTCGAGAATATCGTCCTCGTCGACGATGGCAGGAGCAGCGACTACCGAGGAAGAACCTGAACGAGCTCATTACATCTCTCGTCCCATTCGGAAGGCATCCTCACCAGCATGGTTGGAGGCGTCATCGTAGTGATCGACGGGCGGCGCCTCATCGGGAAGATCACGATAACGCTTCGTCCAGCAATCCTGCAATCAATGTCCATTCAATATCGTCATGAAATTAAATTGAAAAGGATGGGTTAGAGAAGGCTCAGTTCAGTAAGGGATAACAGCACGGAATTTCAGTCCAAGCGTTGGTTATTGGAATCGTCATGGCCAGAGATTATGTTGAAGGAGAGAGGAGGACAAAAAGACTGCTATCTCACCAGAAGTTCTTTGCCTGCAATGTGGACGGGATCCTTTTCATTGTTGAACTTGAAGCAGTTTGCGCACATCAAATTGATGTCGTCATTCACCTGCAATGGCCTCTTATTAACATCATCGTTCTTTCCGAATATCCATTCCTCTCAAGAATAATCATCTACTCACCTCTGAGGCCAAAGCATACTGCTTGTATTCCAGCTTCTTCCTGATTGTGCTCAGATCCATTGGCTCGCTCACAACCTCATAGTAGTCATATAGTCCCAGTCCATCCACGTCCACTGGCGCAAGGAACGGCCAGTTGAAGTTCTGCAGAAAAAAACATTTAATCGATTGAATTTATATTGATTAGATATGGGAAATCTAACCTTGTACTTCTTGTTGTTGAACAAGTCGTGGACGAGTTTGGTGACAAACTTGAGCGGCTCACTCTGCTTCCCCTTGTACCGAGGAACGAGTTGAGTGTAGTCAATCATTAGTTGAGCTGGCTTCTTCACTGGACGATGAGACTCGCGACGGGCTGACAGCGCCTGAACCTGCAAGAGAGAAAGTCCTGATATTTAATTATTTCGCGTGTTGAAATAAGTCCATTAAATAATTCCTCAAGATAATTACCTTGGCACTCTCCATATCAGTCGTCGTATCGGCCTTTCTCTTTACTCCCTTCTGAACTGCACTGGGAGTAATGGGCACTTGACTCATCGCCACGACCGATGGCTGAATACACCACTCTTATCAATATTCTCAATCTAATTCACGCTCTTAATCATGTTTATTATCTTGATGCAAACGTCACTATACAAACACAATAAGTATGCCGAGAAGGGTTATTCCAGCTATTATATTCGGCGGGGCATTTCATAGACTACCTTTATGTCGTCGGAGGCATCATCTCCGAGAATAGACGAGGAATCGGCTGCTCCTCTCTGCACGGACACCGACGACTCACGAGAGGCTCAAACGAATAGAATAGTTCAACAGCTACATCACTCCTACCTGCTTCATTTGCCACATGAAACATATCAAGGATAATAGCTGTACTGGGAGTCTTCACACTGTCATTCCCACCTCTTCCGATAGATCCGTTTCCGACTGAGCCCCCTCTGGGTCCCCCTCCCCCGGTATTCTTCTTCGGGCCTCCCTTCGGTCCTCCTCGTTTCAGCGACGGTCGAGGGATCTCAATCTCCTGTAATCAACACCAATTAGTTCTCTTTCTGCCATTCAACCCCTCTTTCCCTCGATATCTTGCATTGCATTGTATTTTAACCTCCTTGGGCATTCCCCTCATTTTGTCTTTGTAGAGAGACTCAATGTTCTTGCACATCAGAGAGACGTCATCTTCGTTTTGGTTGAAGTGGAAGCACGCATTGAATATCTTCTGCCAGTCCTGTAAAAGGAGGCAATGGAGAAGTAACTCGCCTGTTTGGGCAGGTCTCGGATCTTGTTCAATATGATGTTCTCGACATCCCTTGCCATCGCAACCACTCCATAATGGGGAGGGTTGTACGTGTAGCAGTTGTTGAACACTTGCATAATGTCCTGTGAGGGAGGGGACATTATGCAGGTATGCTCAGGAGAGATCAATTAAGCACCAAATCGATTCATCTCTATCCTCCTTCAGCACACCAGACAATCTAGCCATTCTCACAGAATTATTGATCCATCGCACCATACCATCGGCATCCAAACATTGCACGTTTTAGTTATAACCTAATAAAGGAAAACAGCTGCGAAAGAAGTGATAACCATGATTAGCAACTCTCACTTTAAAACGGAACAATCGAACACCGGAACAGGCGTCAGTTTGATTGTGCTCTTTCGCCGATGTAATTCTGTGCGGAAAATAAATCTAAGAGTCTGGATAGAGTAAACAGGTTATCTCTCCTGGCATTTCTCAACAACTGCATGGTGGCAAGGGAGCGATCGTGCGGAACAAGAACTAGCATTTCTGTAACACACACTTGCTTAGCGACCACTGTCTTCCCAAGCTTACAAGTCGAACACAAATGAGATTACGGGCTACTCGATTTCACCTAATCGTACTCTAATCGTACTTGTAAGCCCAGACTCTGACAGTGAGAGAAGTGATCAATGACTGTTCCGGTGTTATCTTGCTCGATTATTGAAATGTTCACACCACTGGGAGGGGGGGGGGGTGGAGGGACTTGCAAGCATGCAGGGACATGGCAAACAATCATGCAACAAGCCACTAGCTACGAAAACATGCACAAACATACCTCGATGCATTCCTTGGCAGAAAAATAGTAGCAATTTTTCAATCGCTTCTCAATCGTGGTCATATCCATCGGCCGACCGATCACTTTGTGATAGTCCTTTAAGAGAAAATATGAGCGACGTTGAAACAAGAAGACGTTTTGTTACAAAATATTTCATACTGTACATATAATATAGTAAAAATTACAGGTAGATTGAGCTTCACTGCATCGACAGGCTTCGCGAAAGGCCATGCATGCTTGTGCTTCAAGCAAGCCTTTATGACTGTAGTTTGAATGTACTCCAGCTGATTTGTGTGCCTGCAAGTGTTAGTAATCAGCAATGATTCCATAGCATATTTTATTTTCAGTTCCAAATTGGCACCTGGTCGGCTTTCCAACTGGAGGCAAAATCCGAGGCTGCACAACTCCATTTACGGCTTCCTGCAAATACAAATAATAATTATTTTATTTTTTAAATTGTTTATCAATTTTTGCAGATGTTCGATACCCACCTGTCTGGGGGTTGCCCAAGGGTTCTCTCCACTGGCGCCAGCAGTTTCGCCCGTCTCCAGCTTGACTTTCTCGTCCTCAACATCTTCCTTGATGACGAGACCCCCATCTTGGCTAACTCCGGCGTCTTCGGTGCTCATCGATGTAGCGTCGGACAACGAAGATCAGCGAAGGTGCGAGGGACGGTGCCGCTCGCTCGCCTGCAATGACTCATCTTCACTTTCCCGAAAGAAAGGAGGCGAAGTGAGAAAAAACGAACGCGATTCGACTGAAAATACTCGAGAACATGCAATACACATTTGTGTGAGGGGAATTGCGATAATAACCATTAATCAATATTAGATATCAATATCATTTATCAAGGGCCTGAAACTCGCAATCATTGATTACTTTGGGAACATTGTATTTTGGCGGGACAACGATTGCCAAGGACGCGCACTCTCTCACCAACACACCAACTCTAGTTCTATCGATTCGCGACATTATCCTAGGCTAAAGTCTCGCACTCGCGATTCGCATTTCGTCCAGACTCTGAAATGGATATTTTCCACAAAAAAAAAGTTTTAAATATATTTTCAGGCATAATTATTATACCCCGATAGTTAGTTGGCAAATTCAGAAAACAACCGTGACAAAATCAAACAAAGAATCATTTCCGTGAACCATGTCTTTGATACCAATGACTTTCGTTGTGATTTCATTTATTATTATAGTTTTTATTTGAGCTTTTTCTTAAGTCAATTACGCTCTAGTGCCCAACAAGTGAGATAAGTCAGACGCTAAAGAAAAGTCCGCAACGCGCTCCGCGGACGCGTCGCGGCTACCTCCTCCTAGTCACATGACACTGACCCAGAGAGCAAAAAGTTGTGTCCAAGGCTCAAAAATACCTTAAACCAATCACGAAGATGACCCACAGCTGATGGTAATCTCAATTTGACGTGAATCTCAACGGATTTCACGCGAAAAACGATGAAAAAGAGCGCTGGAAAGAGGTCTAGACGCTGGCACTGACGGGCCAATAGAATGAACGCGCGCGCGTCATCCAACGCGTCGCGTGTCCCATAAGCCCGGCGCCCATTTTAGTGTTTCTTACTTATTTGTGAGTTGATTTCTTACATTTTCGGGTGGAGATAGAATAGGTGAGACGCACAAAGGGGTCTACAGCCAAAGGGGCGTGACGTAGTCAGGCGCCGCGCCACGAGAAAAGGGCGCACACCGAACCGACCACGCCCCGACCCGACAGAAACCTGCTCTGCGCTCATTGGCTAAGAAATAAGCTCCGCCCACTTTACCGGGCTCCTACAACGAATTTGATCTCGCGCTAATTTGAAATTTTTTAGGCTGCTTGTGGAATTTCGAATTTTTTGAATTATCGAAGATATTTTGGTATTTTGCCATGATTAATTGTGGTTTCTGCGCGTTTTCTGTTTTATGGTTCCGCCCTTAAATTTCGAAATTGTTAGATGGCGACGATCGGTGGTATCACCGTCAAGGACGTACTGAAAGTTGAGAGAATCGGAACTCACTCCCACATTCGAGGATTGGGAGTGAATACTCAGACCCTCGAAACCGAAAATGTCAGCGAGGGAATGGTCGGACAGCATGCTGCTAGAAGGGCAGCCGGATTGATCGTTAAAATGATCAAGGTGTGTTATTTATCTATTTTTTGTAATCAATTACAGATGTATTTTAGGAAGGAAAAATTGCTGGCCGCGCAATTCTAATCGCCGGTGAGCCTGGAACCGGAAAGACTGCTCTTGCGATGGGGATCTCAAAGGCGCTTGGAAAGGAAACCCCTTTCGTCTCGATGAACGCTTCTGAAGTATGGCTTTCTTCCCAGTCGGTGGTATATCATGCGATCTTCTCCGTTCAGATCTTCTCCGTTGAAGTAAGCAAGACCGAAGCACTAAACCAGTCCTTCCGCAAAGCAATCGGAGTTAAAATCGCAGAAGAGTCTGAGGTAGTTATCGTAGTTATGTTTATTTTTTAAAAAATTCCCTGTAAGACTGGACCACTAGTGCGCATTCTCTGACAATAAGATAGCCTTAGAATAAAAGCACTAATTCATGTTTAATATTGCCATAAGCTTCATATTTCCAGGATTAGTATAAAAGTGCTCCTATTTTTCGCATTTGGACTAACTTGTTAACCCACAAAAAGCGGACAGAGCGCGATAGAGGAACACGGCTACACGTTGTTGAGAGATAGGAGACGAATATGAGTGCAATTTAACTTGTGGGTGGGGTATGTATTATTGCTTCCGATGTGCAGACTGGAGGTAGGCTGAACAGACATTTACGAGAATGGGGTCTTCCGATCTTAAGACGTTGGTCGCTTCCGCTCTTATTGGTAAATAATGATCATTTGGAAAGGCACTTATGGCACATGATTTACTAAAAAATACACTAGATAATGAAGAATGAAAAGATCGAAAAGAGAGTCAGGGACGTCGAAAATGGTCGAGTAAATTTGGGAAATATTCTTATGAATTAACTGATCTCCACTAATGTAAAATCATATATTTCAGGTTCTCGAGGGAGAAGTTGTCAGCCTTGAAATCGACAGACCTGCTTCTGGAGTAGGCCCCAAGGTATGAACAGAATTAGTCGACACACCTTCATCATATGCTTAGGTGGGAAAGATGACTCTGAAGACAACGGACATGGAAGCAATATACGATGTTGGTGCAAAAATGTCGGAAAGCTGCGTTAAGGAGAGAATATGTGCCGGAGATGTAGTCCAGATTGATAGAGCTACTGGTAGGAATGACCAATCATCTTTCTTTTCTTGCCCAAATACGAATGCACAGATTATTCTTGTAACTACTCGTGGCATTAACAGGACGCGTAACTCGACTGGGAAGATCATTCACTCGTCAGCACGATTACGATGCTTTCTCAGCCCAGACCAAATTTGTCCAGTGTCCGAGTGGAGAAATACAGAAGAAGAGGTAAGAGGGTTTATTTTTTCCCCAAAAAAAGTCATTATCTATCTTCTATACCCGTCATTTGTTTGAATTCAAAAATATATTTACAGTCAGCTTGTGCACAACGTTTCTCTCCATGAAATCGATGTTATCAACTCTCGCACTCAGGTATTTTTTGAATATGTTATTGAACGAGTGTACTCTTTATATATCACAGTTAGGAATTGTAAGCACATAAGTAATTAATTACGAGTTATTTTTTTAATAAATGCTGCCCTTTGCGGATAGTTCGGATTAAAAACAAAAAAAAGCGCTAACAATTAGCTTCAAAATGTCTTTGAGTCTCTGCGACACGTTTCTAATTTTTCAAAAATACCGCACACAGTTACTAAATTTTCCTGAGCCTCTGCGGCACGTTTGGATTTTTTTGAATCCCCCGCCCAGTTACAAAAGTTTTCTGAGCCTCTGGGAAGAGCTTTTTTTTAAATCGCGCTCAATTTCAAAAATTATCTGGACCGTCGCGGATTGTTCGACAATTTTTCTGGATTGCCCTGCTCACAATCTGTTACAAAAAAATTATATTATTCGCTCTTTTCTGCTTACTCATATTGTTAGTTACCAGGCTGCATGTTGGGAAAACTTGTAGTCTTGCTGCAAAATTGCGAAATTTTTTAAACCTTTACTTTAAAATACACCACCATTTTATAGGGATATATGGCTCTTTTCACTGGAGACACTGGAGAGATCAAGACTGAAGTCAGAGATCAGATCAACATTAAGGTATGTAATTCCGTAATCGTGAAGTTGGTATGAATTCCATACGTAATTCTAGTATAAATTTTTTTTATCTGAAGTACTATCCGTTCAGGTGAACGAGTGGAGAGAGGAGGGAAAAGCAACGATTCAGCCTGGAGTTCTCTTCATTGATGAGGTATCTACAAACAAACACAATCCATCGAATTGTTGTTACCGCTTATTAATATTTTAATCGTCAGGTTCATCTTCTTGATCTCGAGTGCTTCTCTTTCATTAATCGAGCACTCGAATCCGATCTCGCCCCTATTCTGATTATGGCTACCAATCGGTTAGTTTCGTCGGTCGCGCATCAAATTCAAAACGTCGTAGTGGTAGTTAGTCTGGAGGATCACGGTTATGTACGAAATCATTCTGAATACTGAATGAAACGATTCACCATGTGAATTGCAGTCCTACATCTGCAGTGCGTGGAACGGAATTGATGTCTCCCCATGGAATTCCCGTCGATCTCCTCGATCGATCTCTTATTATCAGAACCGAAAAATTGAATAACGAAGAGATCGGACAAGTCTTCAGTCTGAGGGCTGATGAGGAGGGTGTCAAGTGAGATCATCCACATTTATCTTTTCTCTCTCAATTTGGTTATTTATGATTCTCCAATTTTTCTTTATTTCTTTATTATTTCGGAATTAATTTCTCATATTTGTACGACACGATATTTCACTGATCAAAGTCAGTCGTGACTCAATTCCATGTTTGATTTGAGTTTTTCTTGCAGACAATATTTATTTATTTTTCCTTAAATTAAATTTGATTATAGTGGCCGAATTGTGTATTTCAATCTGACCAGTAAAAAGTATTGTGATATTTTATAGTTGGGTAATGCAATGAAGTTTATTGCAGGCTCGACTCGAAGGCACTGGCGATATTGACCAGGCTTTCAGGGCAGACTAACTTCCGTTATGCAATGCAATTGATCGCACTCGGAAATGTGTTCAGAGAGCGGAATAAGAAGGATGTGGTATGTATCATTCTCATTCTTGACTCTCTCAAGGCTGTTAACTATGCCGTTGACATTAGCACCTTGCGCTCTATACACTATGGAGAGTATCAATTGTGAGAGATAAAACATCGAATTCAATTGTGTTTCAGGTAAGCAATGATGAGATCGGCAAGGCATATAGGATGTTCCTCGATCGAAATAGAAGCAAGAACTTCCTTAACATTCATTCTGACGAGTATCTCCATTAAAGAATTTTGCCCTCCAGAAGATTTACACTTTCCTGTCTACTATATGTTGTTCCATCGATGAAAGTGAATGTCTCACAATCATCCGAATTCCATCTCTTGTTCAATGACCGGTTAGTATTTCAGTCCTCTTTACTCAGTTCGATCTCTCAATTGTTATTGTTGTTACCTTTTTCATGATTCTTATAATTTGTTTCATTTCGATGCAAAACTGTTGATAAATTTGCTATCTGTAACGAGCTGCAGGATCGATTAACAAAATGATTTCGAATTCGCATACTATCTGGAGAATGAAAGAGATCCACTAGTTAATGAAGGGAATACTACACACTCTCTAGATGGGAACAGTCTCTTATCATTCTCCCTCCACTCTCTTACCCCCTTTCACTCTCCAATCACCATCGTAGTTTGTACTCGACTCCTTTCTATTCGAGGTTACCACATGGTTCTCGCGCTCAAATTTGAATGCCACTTTAAATTTTGTATGAATAATGAGTGTTCTCTGGTCAATTCCAGAATGTCTCGTCTGAGATTCCCCTGTTTCATCGCTTTCCATCCATGGTCCAATTGTTTCGGATACGCAGTGAGAGAGGGAACGAGACAGGCACAGGTATTTTCCTAATGAGTTCCTTCATGAGATCTACCTTTCCTCTATCTGGTCAGTATTGGCACCAATTGAGCGTGTTCGATAGAAAATAAAAGAGTAAGTAACGACAATAATTTGAATATCGTTGTTCCTTTCAGCTTCCCCCTACCCTTCCTCCTCTCGGATTCTTCCGCCTTCGTCATTGTGAGAATGAGAATATCACAGCCAATGTCCAGGTTTGATATCTCATCTCAAGTGAACTTTTTCGAATAGAAAACACACGAGTAGAACTTGTCTTTCTTCGTTCTATTTACGATGAGAAGAATGACAATATTATTTCTGTAAAATTAGCTCATCTCTAGATCCTCGGTGCTCCTCCCTTTTCGACTCTTCTACTCAATGGATCATTCGCTCGTTTACTGGGATTCGATGAGGGAGATGAGGTACGGATTTAGATATTAGCTATTTAATGGGAAGAGTCTTGATGATCGGAATGCCCATTCAGGTAATTCTCGAGTCTCTCCCTCCTCCTCTCACTTGCGAAGTAGTCGAGATAGCTCCGCTCTCTGCCAATGATTACCAGATTATGGTGAGAGATAGAATACTTTCTCAGAAATGAAAGGTCGGTTCAGGAATCAGGTACGGATGTGATTGAGAATGGACTGCTCTCTCAATTGAGAGTTGTCTCTCATCGAGCACGATTCGTATTCTTCATGAGCCATTCACTATCGGCTGCATTCAGAGTTGGTATGTTATATATCCAGCTACGAGTTTAATCGTGGGCCGAATTTGATGAGCGATTGAATCCATCCCAATCATCTTCAGTCTCAATCACTCCTTCTCCTCCCGATGGTCGTCTCTGTCTCCTCACTAATTCGACCGAACTTCATGTCCAATCTGCCCCTTCCGTCTCTCTTCCTCCAACAGAAGGAAAGAGAAGGAAGAGGAAGGATGCAGTGGTGGAGAGGGCTGCACAGAGGTACGGTAGATCGACAGTACAGTAATCCTCATCGATTCAGAACCTCGTCAATTATCTCATCGTCGTCATCGTCCTTCTCTCTTCTTTCGTCTTCTTCTCCTCTCCAATCAGATCTCATCCTTCGAATTCTTCCTTCATCTCTTCGTAGTGAGAGATTGCGAAGGGCCATCGACCATCCCTCTCTCATCTATACCATTGATCGTGAGTCAACTCTGATTATTCGAATGCGTGATCAGCGAAGACTTATTTATTGTTTCAAAGATGACCATAAATGCATGGTTGATAATTGCAGCTTCCCTCCACTACACGTCTCTTCACATCGTTCGTGCTTCTTCTATCTCCTCTCCTTCTTCTCCCTTCTTCCTTCTCATTCGAATTCCTTCTGGAGGCGAAGAGATAGGAAGAGACTCCACTATGAGTAGTGTAGTCGACGCATTGAAGGTTAGTCATTTCCCTGTTTACTGATGATTATTCTGGGAATCTGGGTGAATTAATTCAGAATAAATTGTTGCAGTCTCATCCTCTCCATGCAATCGCTTCTTCCTCTTCCTTCTCTGACTACGAGCGAATTCTTCTCAAACCAGTCCCCACTAAGAATCTCCACCATCTCACTCGAGTCGTCCTCACTGTTCCTGTATGTTTTTGTATCTAGAGCGATAATTTTACCTTCCAATTTCCAGAAATCGACAAAGTCAGAGGTGGGAGAGACTCACATTCGATCTCTTCTCTCTAGTCATCCCATTCTCATTCCATTCAAGGGAATCTCCATTCGATTACCAGGTTAGTTTATTGATGTTTCTTCCCAAAGCATTTCAGAGAGCGATCGATATTTTAGGTCATTCTACCGTACTCTCTCTCACTCCGGATCCCACGACGATGAGTGCATCCACTCGTCTCTGCTTCGTTGCAGATGAGAATTCGATTCTGATTGTGAAGGTGACCTCTTTCCTACCCCATCTCCTTCTTCTAACTCATTCTTTCTAAGGAACAAGACACTGATCTGGACACTCTCGTCAATTCTCATAAGGAAGAAGAGAAAGAGGAGAAGAAATTTCTTCCCTTCGAAAGAGATCAAGATGATCGATTATTCCAATTACCGTAAGCTGGCTCATACCTTCATCGATCGATAACTGACTATCTCAGATGGCAATCCTCTCTCACCTCTAACTTGCTCTCCTGGCTCGATTCTTGCTCCGATTCTCCATTCTTCGATGGTCGTTGTGTGCTGATCACTGGTCCTTCGGTATACGGTAGTCGACGAATACCAATCTGATAAGTCAATGCAGGGCAGTGGAAAGACGGAGCAGTTGAGAAACGTCGGCCATGCAGCTGCACACTCGGCACACGCTTACTGTACGTATCTCATGGACGGAACTTCGATGAAAGGTACGATAGAAGGAGTGCTGTTGGGTGAAATGAATCGATTGAGGTAGATCAGCTGAGAATATCGAGAAGATATTGACTAGTCTGATGGATAATTTGATCTCTCGCGCTCCTTCAATTCTACTAATCGATAATCTCGATTTGATTGCGTCGTCTCAAGAGGAAGAAACGAGGATTATCGCTGTGGAGAGAGTATTCACTGGTGAGTGAATCAATTTGGAATACAATAATTTAATTTTATGGTAGAAGGCATAGGTACCCTTGCACATCGGTCAACGATTTGAGCAAACGTTTGAAGAGATATCGTCAGTAAAATGAGATAAATGAAAGATTAATTAAGTACTGTGGCGACTTCTCTTCTCTCGTCGTGGAGTTCACGTCATTTGTTCCTCTCGTCGTCTCACTTCCATTCATTCTTCACTCATTGGAAATGGACGGAGATTCTTCCATAGGATTGAAACCATCGAGGCACTCAATCAGGTGATCATCATCTCAAAATGTGTCTCGAATCTTTTATCCGTTTTGAATTGGGCGAGAAATATCAATATTATGGTTAGAGCAGTGAAATGCGTGTTAGATGATAGGAAAGAGTTGAATCGATGTGTGTGGGAATGCGCGTGGGAGGTCTCTTCTCTTTCTGAGGATGGGAAGGAACTAAAACTCGATGGTGGAGACTGTTTGACTGTTGTCGGCATGGACTCGCTTCTTGGAATCACCCTGGAAGGAGGGAAGGGTGAATGGGGATTCGAAATGGGTCGAACCTTCTCGAGATTGACGATGAGATCGACGCCTCTCTTCGTCAGCCACGAGTGTTCGTTCCCGAAGACGAGATAGTATCTGCAGAGAAGGGATTCGGATAAGATTGGGATGAATTGGGTTGTGCTTTTCCACAGAATGTGAAGTGCCGTACCTTCCAGTCTTCTCGCACACCAATTCATCCCTCTCGTGCACTAGTTTGGCAGTTAGCTTCCAGTAGGGATACACCATCTCCATTTCCTCGGTGTCGATCTGAAAGGGAAAGGTTTCGGATGATCATCGAATAGTTCTCGAATAGCGTAGCTAGTTTAGATAGTTTCTGTCTCATCTTTCCTCTCACCTCTTCCTTCTTTTCCTTCTTCGCTTCTTCGATCGTCTCTCCACTTCCTTCAACGAAGAAAATGCCGAAGTAGACGTCTCCGTCAGTGCGGAAGTACCTGTAGATGAGTAATTGGAAGGGGAAGGAGGGATCTTTGACCTACCACGAGATCTTCTTTCCGACTTCATTCACATCCACTCTGATGTGCTTCTTCTTGCGAGCGTGCACGTGAATTGACTCCAGCGACTGCAATTATTTCGTTTATTATTCTTTTATGGGGTTTCAAAGAAGTATTATTCCAATGCACTTACATCGAGAAGAACGCTGTCCTTTGGTTTCCAGTATTCATCTTCACCCTTTTTGATGGCAGGAATGCATTTGATCTCCTGCAATCGATTTGCTCCTTCTCTCTACCGTACTCCTCTCTTCTTACCGTATTCTTTCCTCCGAGAGACACGGGAATGTGCTCATCTCCGACTTCTTCCTTGAGTGCAGGGTAGAATGAAGAGTCGTGCAGAATGAATCGATCAGCGAATCCTACAGTATCTCTAGGTTATCGATGACTGGCTTTTCTTCCCAACCTGCGGGCATAACTGGCTTAACCAGCTTGTACGGCAGCCAGATCCAGCGAGCGATGTTGACCATCGAACCGGGAGAAACCTGAGAATTGTCGTATTTTTTCGGGGCTCAATTATCGATCTCACCAGTTCGGGGAAGTTCTCATAATGGAACAATTGAGTGTAGTAGGACATGGTGCCAGAAGAGACGAAGAGCATTGTGAATGGATTGATTTCGTATCCTGAAGGGAAGAGCAAGGTTACGGTAGCTGTCCCCTTAGTTACCAGCCATATCGATGATGTGATGCAGTCCGGAGAGCTTTCCAGTCTTGGCTTCCTGTACGGATCAAAGATCAGTTTTCAGTTGAAAGTGTTGTAACGTGGTTATTTCTGATATTGTAATGCTCTGTTTTCTCTTTCTCATTTCCGATTGTATTTTTTTCGAATCGGAATCTCCTCTGAACGAACCTGTGCCATCACAAGTCTGAGCATGTATTCGAACTGCCAGAATTGGAATTTCACAGATGAAGAACTCTTCTCGGTGTGGGCAAGTGTCTGAAAAAAACAACCCAATTTCGATATCGTTTTTCCAATCTCTTCGAGTTTCTTCCATGATCCTTATCTTCGTTATCTACATTTTTCTTCTATGCCATAGGTTTTGCAAGGGCCAGAACACAATGCAAAAGTAGAACTCGTTTCTCTTTTTCTTCATTGTCCTTTATTGACTACTTCTTACCTCAACAGTGACTGATGCGTAGTCGATGTACCACATCAACCGATTGTGCTTGTCAATCATATCAACCTTCAATTATCGCAGTACTCTTTTTGTAATTAGTGCTCCATTAGTACCTGGATGTCTCCTCTAGGCATGAGATTCTTAGTGAAGACGGGGTTCTCATCGAAAGTCTTCACTCGATCAGTATCCTGTCAGAATTGAGAATGAAATCGCTGTTTCGAAACCACGTAGTATTGCCAAATTACTACTGTTCTCACCAATTTGAATGCTCTTCTGATTCTGAGATGGTTGTTGAGTGCCTTGACGGCGAAATCGACGACATCCTTCTCTTTCTTGTGCAATCTCTCCGAATTGATGATGAATCGGTAGATATTGAAGTCGGTATCGAACTGAAATATCGACGTCTAGTCGTGATCCTTCTCTCTCTTGTTTTCGCATAGTCTAGTCTTCATTCTCTTCCTTTCACCATTCTCAGGATCAAAAGGGGAACTCTCTATTATCGTTCGGGGTCATCTCTTTCCTTCTTCCTCTCTATCGTTCTCGATTGATTGCGAGATAAAGTTGCATCCTGAGGATTCCTTCTAAGGTCTACCACAACTCTCTTCAATTCTCTCGAATTCTCTCGTTCACAGTTTCTGATCGAAAGACTGGAGTGATCGTACTATTATCTATGTGGACAGTTCTACGATAGGCATCAGAAGTAAACAGAAGATCACAAGAATAAGAGTGTTATTCGAGAGAGGAAAGGGAAGGAAGGGCAGACTGACCTGAGGATGGATCTTCTCCTTCAGTTTAGCTCTCACTTCAGCAACGAGTTTCTTCGACTCTGGAGTGAGAGGCTGACCGAAATCTGTCGTGATCCGAGTCATTCTGAAGGGGGAATCGGATGAATTAATGAAGCCGGTTGATAAAATGAAACAAATGGAAGTTACTACAGAGGCACCACTCGTTTTATGGCAAGAGTACGAGAGAGGACAGAGAAGGGGGAAGAAACAGGTTGAGAGGGGGAATCGAACGGGGGGATGGAGGGAGGGAAGTTCCTCCCCATCTAAGGGAACGAGAATATAAGGAAGGAATGATGATGTCAGCAAGAGGAAGAGACGTCATGGAAGGGTATATTAACTGAAGGAAGCAGCTGATTGAGAGAAGGGAGGAAGAAGGGAAGGAGGGAGGGATAGAGGGGGATAGCTGGTAGAGGAACGAGGATATTAGATAGTGAAAGGAGGAGGAGTTCTACACGTGGAATGACCAAGATAGGGAGGTGAAACAACGCACCTGTTCTTGCCAAATCTGCGAATATACGGGAATAACGAATGAGCGATAGAGCAATCCCCTTCAGAGATCCGTTTAGGGGATTGGAGAGGTGAGAAGGAGGAATGAGATGAATGGAAAGAAGAAGGAGAAGACCGGGAGGGGGATCGGGTTCCAGACCGGTCAGAGGGAGGAGAGGGGGAGAGACGGAGGGAGGGAGGGGGAGGGGAGAGAGCTGTCAAGGCCGAAAGTGACCACTGTTACTTGTCCTTGCTGGGGGGATCAAAACTCGATGGGAAGGAGATCACTGGTTTCATTGCACTTTGGGGATACTTTTCTCTCGCGTGAAAGGAGGGAAATGGAACCGTTCTTATCAGATATGAGTGGTGTTACTGAGAGTGATGGACAGATCAATGGTCGAGTGAAGGAGTGAGATTGTCCATTGCAGTCGCATCGAGAGATCGTTCTTCGAGCGGCGATTGAGAGTGCCAGAGGGAAATACGATGAATCATCACTGCGAACACTGAGGAGAAGTCAATCACAGTCGAAGGTGAGTCCATTGTCTAGTGATAAGAGTGTGACGTAGAATAGAGGAGGAATGTAGACTTGTCGGGGAAGAAAACGAATGGAGAGATGGGGAAAATAAATGTATGTTATCAGGAAGATGAATGGTCCTCTCGAATCGAGGAGGCCGCTCGATCAATGGAGAATTCATCAGTGGATGAGCTAGTGAAGGTCGTGAGAAGATGCGAGATTGAAGCATTCGTGAGTTGTACAATTCACCCTTTCCTTCCCTTTCGAATTATACATTCGTATTTGCTATGCAACAAGTTGTTTACCTGAAATATGTGATTATTCATGTTCTTCTCTTTCAACTACAGAAAATTTATTTTTCCTTCGGAAGTAGAATTTCCTAAATCTCTAATCCAAAATACAGATGCCCGATCACGACGGAGTGATGATGCCTGCAGACCTGATGAAGGTGAGAGAAGAAAAGTAAGTTTAAAGATCAAAGATCAATTGGAGGTTGCATCTGAATGGAGGAAGAAGAGTGACAGTGGATCAAAGAAGGGAGGAAGAGTGGAGAAGACATTGAGAGATGTCGGAGGTATGAAGTGATCTTTGATCTTTGCCATCCCCTCTCTTCCAGGAATGCATCAACAGAAGAAGCTAATGCAGGAAGTGATGTTGTGGCCGTACAAGGTATACTGTAGGAGGGAATCTATCGATATCTGATTATTGCAGTACTCCTCGCTCTTCTCTCGTTTCCGAATCAGACTCGGTCGAGGAATTATCTTGCATGGACCTTCAGGTGATCTACTCTTATGAATAATTGATTAATCGATAATGCAGGTTGCGGCAAGACTCTTCTCGCTCAAGCAATGGTGGCTGAGAGTGGATTCAATCTGATCTCAGTCAAGGTTCGGTAGGTCATCGGGACAATCATCGATCGATTCCTTCGCAGGGTCCTGAACTACTGAGCAAGTACATCGGGTCGAGTGAAGAGAATGTGCGAGCTGTCTTTGAGAGGTATTTTATACAGTTTTCATAGTGTAAGAGTGATGAATCAGAGCTCGATCTGCTGCTCCCTCCGTACTCTTCTTCGATGAAATCGATTCACTCGCGCCGAGGTGAGAATGGAGGGATGGGATGGGGAGAACCAGAGGGAAAGAGGGAGAAGTAGTGCCGAGGGTTAATCGATTCCTTCAGACGAGGCAGTGACACATCGGGAGTCTCTGATAGAGTCGTCAACCAATTACTAACTGAGATGGATGGAGCAGAGGGACTCACGGGTTGGTTTATCCATTTATTCCATCTCTACAGTATCCCCATTCCAGGAGTTTTCGTGCTGGGAGCGACTTCTCGTCTCGATTTGATAGATGAAGCACTCATTCGACCCGGTCGATTCGATTATTCCATTCATTGTGGAGTACCCGATGAGGTTGAATTCTATCGAGATTGAGCCGATAAAAGAATCTTCCTTCAGAACGATCGAATGGAGATTCTGGAGGTGCTCCTTCGAGAGAATCGAAAAGGAAAGAAGAAGATGGATCTGAGAGGGTTGGTTACTGTCTCTCTATCATTCTCACTCCCTTTCAGTCTCTCTAAATCAACGGAATCGTGGACTGGGGCCGATCTGAAAACTCTCACTACAAATGCCTTCTTCAGAGCACAACAAGAATTGAATGGTGAGCAGATTAATTATTAGTGTTTCTTCCTTTCTTGGCCTCTATTCCTCCTTCTTTTCCCGCTGCCCTCATTTCCCGGGTGATTGATGACACTATGGGAAAGAACTGGGCATAAATTCCTTTTATTGAGATGCATCGAATGAAGAAGTAGAAGAAGATAAGATTGAGATAACTCTGGAGCATCTCAATGGAGTATTGGAAGAATCTCGACCGAGGACGAGAATAAGAGAGAAGGGATTGGGAATCGAGAGAGGAACCGTCGGGTTGAGTGCTACTCAGGCTTAGAATTGTTTCAATTGTAAGATAGATTCACGAGTATTCATTGTAAATACGAATAGAGTAATAAAGAGTCGCTTTTATTTATTCACAAGAGATTAGACTGATTTCTCTTCGAGTATCGAGTATCGTTGACTCGGATGAGACCTGAGAAGGAAGGTGAAGAAAGATCAAAGATCAATCCCACCTTCTACACTGTTTTGATCTGTCTAGCAAGCTCCGCCCTCTTCTGAGCCTCTCCTTTTCTCTTCTCGAGATCTTTCATTCGAAGCATACGATAGTTCTCAGAGACTTCGATCTGACGATCAGATATCAATACTTCATTATTCAACTTATCAGTCGAACCTGTCTAATCGTTATCTCCAATGTCTCCGATATGATCAAACTGGCTCCCATATTCGTGTTCTCAGGTGATTTCCCCTGCAATCGATCGATAATGTCCATCTAATTGGTGGTAGATCACCTTGTATCCAGGAGCAGAGAAGAGAGTGATCATGAGATTGTCTGCGAAGACAGAATACCCATGGAGAGGAGCCTGAACGTCTTCATTCACTCCCCAATCAAGATATTTATCTCACCTGATGTCCTCTGATGATCATACTCACTCCAATTCTCTCACATATTTCTCTCACAGCATCCTTTCCAAATAACTGTCCGATCCCAGCAGTTGGTTCTCTCTCCAGATTCGGTTTGAATCCTCTCATCTACAAATCCATCGATAGAGTAGATCATTCTCTTCTCTTCACATCTTTCTTCGACGCAGTGGCGGGATCGCTCCACACGAGATCACACGCGAGAGTGTTGTTCATGAATTCAACGATTGGCCGTTCGATATCAATTATATCCTGAATGGTCTTTGATCTTTGATCACATTTCACATTTATTACCTGGAGACTCATCAATTTCGGGCTGATGCCACCGTGCATTCCAAGGATCTGACCTGGAAGGGAAGAATGAAGGTCGGTGGAAGTCTTCATCTCACCTCCAATCAACACAGCCAATGGAATCTGAGCGAACATCTCTGAGAACAGAGAAAACATCGATTTCTCGTTGCTGTCTACTCAAATTATGACTATTATTATTTTCGAAAAGATCTTTCTCCTAACCACTCGGAGGAAATCGCATCTGGACTTCATCGAAGAAAGAATAGTTCTGAAAAGGAATTGATCTTTGATCTTTCTCATCCTATTGAATTACCTTATTGAGTGATTCTTCCTCGTGATTTCCTCTGCACACGAACACATTCTCGGGCCAGATCAACTGAAAATTTATTTTATATTTTTAAAATGTCAAATTCTGATCTTTGATCTACCTTCATGAGTACGATAATCATAATGACCTCCACCCCGTGTGGACCTCGATCAACGAAGTCACCTGGAGATGGAATTGATCTTTGATCTTTCCCTCGAATGTTGCTCACCCAGGAAAACACATCTCGTTTCATTGGGGAATCCATTGAGATTGAGCCATCTGAGCAGGTCAGAGTACTGTCCATGGATATCGCCGTAGACTGTGCAGGGAACTGCTGCCTGAATGGAGTGATTGAAGATGAAGGGAGGGAGGAAAGACCTCGAGAAGAGATGGTTCCATCTTGAATGCTTCCTTCCCTCTCTTCAGAATCACTTTCATTTGACTGCGAGTGAAGGGAAATTGACGAGGTCCATTCCTGAAGTAGATGATGATGAAGAAGAGAAGGGAAGAGAGAGACCTGAGTAGATCAAGGAAGAGCTCCTTCTCATCCAATGTTGGTGTTTTATTCGTCCCGAGTGTCATTCCGAGGAAGTCTGAAGGGGTTGACATGGAGAAGAGTGAAGGGACGCATACTCTTCTTCTTCGGTTGAATCTCTTCTAGTAGGGTGATATCGTCACTGGTCGAGTACGTGAACACTTCTTTGATCATTGGATGCTTCTCTCCTTCCACTGTTGCCAATCCATTCAAACGACGAGGAGCCTTCACACTTCTGATGAATTGCAAAGATCAAAGATCAATATTTAAAGTGATTCACTTCTCAATCTTCCTGACGATCTCTTTCGGAACGAATGGAAGCGCTAGATCTCCTCTTCGATTGATCTGGACAATTATCGATTGATTGGATGACTACCGTACTCCACTCACAAATTTCACTCCAGGAGAAGCAACGTCCTCTTCTATTGAATTACTCATAGTCCTCGATCGTTTTTTCTTCTCTTCAATCAATCGATAATTGGCTGTGGTAGGTCATTCCCTCACCCGTCGTCACATCATTTATCTCGATTCCTGTCGATCCTGATGAATCTGAGGCACTGTTTAGACTTTCAGAGATGGAATTGGTACTCGTATTCTTACGAAGATATCGATATCTGAAGGGGAAGAGGAGAGAATCGAAAGGAAGGGAAGATTTCTCACTGTTCACTCTTCGATTGATCTTTGATCGAATTGAGAACAGCGAAACAAGGAACGTGTTTGCGAAGAAAATAACAAGCAGCCGCTGAATGGGTTACGGTAGATCGATTAGAAGTTTGACCTACCGATGATTATTGCAACGACGAGAATAGAAACAACAACGATCCAAACAACATTTGTACCAGAGGAAGCATCGGGAGAAGTAGTGGATGTGTTAGAGGAATGAACGATTGAGAAACACTGAAGGAGATACGATAGAGGAGAGTACGGTAGAGGAGTGATTACTGTAGAGAGGAGAGCGAGCGATATCACTGTCATACACAACCGAATGGAAGACGAGTAAAGGGGGAGAATGAGGACAGGAGGAATCGAGAGGAGAGAGGGATGGAGAAATTTGGTTAGAAGACAATGCTATTGCGAGTGTTATTGATTTATCCATTTTAATTAGCAAAATTGGCGAAGAATACGATAGATTTCACAATTTTTTCCTGAATCGAAGATCGTGAACTGCTTGGGAGACGGGAAATTGGCATTGGACAGGAGAGAAGAAGCAGTTTCGACGGAGAAACTCCGGTTTCCTCAGCGTGGCCAGGCTGGAATTTGGAAAATTTTCATTTGCTTCTGCACTGCCAAAACAGACGTTGGCATGGGCGTAGGCAGTTGAAATTTTGTGTTGCCTGGGTATTTAATAGATGGATTTCTGAACAAAATAATTGGTGATGTGTGGTCTACCGTTTCGTCGGATACTTGTAAGTTCTCCCGTATCCCATAGGACTGTGGAAGGATTGAAGAGACGAAGCGATGGTGAGTAGCGAAAGAAGCATGAGAAACACCCAAGGAGACATCTGAAGAATAAATATTAGCAATAATGAGATAACTGCTTAGATGTTGAGGGAACAGTCAGAACAAGGTCGAAATATGGTGGATACTCGTTGAAATGTCTCATAAAAGGTCGTTTATTCAACGTGGGCGTCACTTTTGTCCCCAAACTACGATGAATCATTCATTCAACTGAAAGAAATGAGTTGCAGAATTAATTAGAGAGTACAAGTCATCTCATTGTGAGTGAAGGGCACGTCTTTTGTCCTGATCAATAAGATGAAAACTGGTCGTTTCAGCATTTCTCTCTTTACGGAAACCTCCAGACTACTCAAAAACGTTCATTGCTATTGGTAACTTCGCTGTTTTCGAATGTTTTTCCTTGATACGTCGTAAATGATATCGAGAGGAGATGTTATCGAACTTTTCATTGCACGATTGGTTACGGTATACAATTGAAATGAGATCACAACAATACTCTGTAGGTACCCTTGAACGAATGAGAGGTAGATCAATTGAGACCGGCCACAACTTCTTCTGGCAAATCTTCAAAAACAACACGGAAGAATCCTGTGAATATCGATTTATTGATTGGAAATCATGATTATGACCTACCAAACTCTCCCCAATCTCTTCCCCATGTATTGGCGTACTGCCAAAACTTAATTCCTTTTTCTTCTCCCCATCCGATCAGTTTAGCGCAGTGACCGTAGAGATAATCGGATTCGACAAGGGAGTCGTTGTAGATTCCTTCAATGAAGAACTTCTA
>LS585879.1:1358007-1436986 GCA_900490775.1 Pristionchus maxplancki
TACTAATAGTGACTTCACAAGTGGTCGTCCTCACCTCTCTCGTAGTGCTGGAAACTTTCCATGAGAGTGAAGCAAGCTAGAACGGGTCCATGTAAGAATATCTCCCGTTTGATTAGATCCACTTCCGATAGATTCGCCGCTGCAACACCACTCTACTACGCAACTCCCTCCTCTCTCTCGTCACCTTTGATCGTCTTACTGATAACTCCCTCGATCTCCTCTGATTTCTCTGCTCCGAAACGAGCTTTCAGCCAGTAGGCTCGACGGGCTAAGGCGAATGGTGAATAAATAGTAATACAGTTTATGACCGTACCTTGTACTAGATCTTCCTCGTAAGACTTCTCATAGAGAGGCTGGCATTTCCTCTCACATGTCGGAGTCTTGCTCTTCTGAAACAACCTTTCTAGTTCTACCTTATCGATTACAAACCTCGTAATAGGAAGTTGAACATGGAAATCCGCAGGAAGATTGCACCTCATATGGCTTGCATCCCTCGTTTGACCCGTACGAACCGCCTACAGAAATCAGTTGCCGATCAATAAATAAAGTGCCACCGTACCCGTGACGACTCCTCGATTCTTCCAATGAGTGAATGCAGCCAGTGCCCAATGAGTTCCCTCGCATCTGCAAGTGATACAGTACTCCTCGATCACGATACTCCAACAGTACTCTACCGTACCCTCCGCAGGCCGAGCAGCACGAGGTTAGGTCTTGAGCGGAAACGAGTGCCTGACTGCTCCCATTGGAGGAAATGCACAATCGATCACTCATCACAGCAGAAGCTGCGACTGCCTGGAGAGAGATCAAAGATCAATCTTCCCATCGAAGGAGGGATCTTTTACCCAGCAGGAACCACATCCTCCCTGGTTTTGAATCTGATGAACAGACCAGCAATAAGGCCATTTCTGACGAGAATCGAAAGAAGACGGGAGGAAGATCTTTTGGCTGAATTAGTTACACTTTTGTTATTAATTTTCAATGTTTCGCTCACCTCGCCAACTCTTTCACATGCCCTTCGGTATCTCCCATCACAATATCTTCATCGGTACTTCTATTCTTCAATTTAATCATATGCCGAATCGTTTCGATTGTCTCAGAGAATGTTGATTCATCCGTTTTCGAGCGAGAAGCGAACCGATTGTACTTCGCCTGAGATAATCAGGGATTATCTCTTATTCACTCATTCAATGGCTTCTCAAGCTCAGAAATCGGTCAGAAGCGGTACAAAAACAGCTGAGAATAACCGATTGACGAGGGATGAAATGGGTACCTTCCAACTTCCATCAATCGCATTGACACTCTTCACTAAATCTCGGAAGTGCGATTCATCCTCTTCACTGTGATTTCGTTCGTTATCTTCAAATTCCTCATAAGAGCCACTTCTGAAATGAAGGCTTGTCGAGTGTGAGAAGACGGATGAACGATTTTGTCTCAGACACATCTTAATGTTAGCTACTTCCTCATCGTCTAGAAAAAGAAGTAAACCAACTAACATCCATGTTTCTACTCCCACACAAGCGAGAATAATCAGAAGGAGCAGAATTCCAAGAGCGATGACCTACAATGTCGATTTGTATATTATTTGTGGCGTAATTTGTAGTGGTTGTTGTTCGGAGACGTATAGACAGACACGTATTGAATACGAATTTCGAATTGTTGCCAACAAACCTACGTTCGTACCTACCTGATAGTAAGTGAACGGGGTCTTCTTATACTTGTAAATGAGTGCCCTCGTCTTCTTTGGTCGTCCAGTGGCCGGGCAAAGAGGTGGTACATCCTTCTTCAATGGTCTCAGTTCTTTGGACGATATGACACTAACGAAATGATCTTCTGTTTCTTTCCTCGGACGTGCAATAATTTCATTCCGAGGGAACGGCTAGGCAGAATAATATAGTTCCTGCCTTACAGGCCCAGATTCCAACAACAAACGACTAAATAACGCACCATTTCCTCAGCTTTTGGAATGACAATCGAGACTTCTCCCTCCACTATCGGAGTTGAATCTGAAATTTGGCTTGGAATGGGTTGAATGCAGCTCGTTTCGACTCGATTCCACCAGGTGATTCCTCTCCCTCCTCTCCTTTTCCCTCTCTTCGACCCGTCTGGAACCCGAGGGAAGGAATTCACCTGTGATCGTGGTCACGAGGGCAATTTCATCGAGGGGTCGATGCTCTTCCATCTTCTTCCCTCTCATTCAGATAGAAGGGAGGAGATCCACTCTGAAGGATGTGTCTAGTCGGAAATGAAGTGACCCACGCACGGAAGGAAGGAAGGGAGGGAGGAGGGAGGGAGGGAGGAGGAATAGAGGGAAGGGCGGGGGGTAATAATGTTATCCCATATCTCACCCTCTCTAGAAATGCGATCGCGACACATGAATTATTAGGAGAAGGTGATGTAGAATAGGGAAAGATTCAGAGGAATGGAATCGGAGGATTGTAGTGGATGGTCGAAGAACGAAGAGGAGATTCTTCTGGGAATGCATAGAGAATGAATACGGTCATTGAGAGTAGGGAACAAGTTGGAATGGGATAGAATGCGGAAGAGAAGAGTAGATCAAAAGCGTGTCTCCAGGTGCAATATCTGAGACCCGAATGGCTTATTGCTTTTCTTTTCCCCTCCCTCTATTTCTCTCTATCTCTCAACTCGATTATTCCCCTATTGAGCTACGTCTATCTGAGATAGGGAGGCAATACTAAGATATGAACTTTCCCATTCAGAGATACATAACAGCCTCCTTCATTCTACCTCCATTCTCTCGAATGGAAACCTCATCAATCCTTCTTCTCCAGTATCTTTCTCTCCCTTTCGAATTTATCAAATTCCCTCGGTGTCATGCATGTCTAGCGAGTAAAATGAAGGAAATATGAATAAAAGGGAACAAAAAGAAGTCATGTGAGAGTGAGAAATTCATCTCGACTTTAATGCCGAAGGTGTAATTGTAGCCGCCATTTAGAAGGGAATTTGATGTCTATTCAGGAATTATGACTAAATGAGAAGAACAATAACGGAAGCAGTAAGAAAAAGTAAACATCCGGAGAAGGAAAATACGGAAAAGAAGGAGGAGACAACTTTTTATGGATAGGGAGAAGTCACTAAGGAGATAGATGAAGAAGATCATAAGGGGAATTTATTACGATGTAGAGAGAGAGAGAGAGATACTTGATGGACGAAGTGAGTGAATGGACAGCAAATGATTATCATTCGATTCAAAGACCTCCCACGAATCGTATTCAACGGTGGGAACGTCCCCATTCAAGACAGGCAGGCAATTTACTCAGAGGTAGATCAAGGAGGACTGACAGGAGAAGGGAAAGGGGAATGAAAGGGGAGGAGGGAGAGGGGAGAGGTGTCCGGGGAATGAACACATGGGATGCAAGTGGAGGAATGGTGTTGCATTGATGAGGGAAGTACAAGGGAGGGACGTCAAAGTCTTTGAAGATTCAGAAGACGCGACGTCGAACGAGCATTCTCACGCAGAGACGCGTGAAGGATAAAGACAAATAGAAAATGCCAAGGGGAAAAGGCCATTCCTCGCGACTATGAAGTATACTATGACTTGTTGTGGAATCCATCTCTTATGCTTCATGTATCGCCTGATTCTGTACACCCATTCAATGAAATTCGATTCATTCAATAACATGCACAATAATTACATTGAAGCGAGAGGAAGCGGAGAACCCGATGGTAACAAAATGAATAAATAGGTGAAGTGAGACTGAGCCTAGTCAACAAGAGGAATCAGAGTGGAGTCAGAGGGAGGAAGTCTATTGTGTATCTACCGTTCCAAACGAGGCCATTCCAAGTCTCTCTTAGTATCGTCTGGAGGGAAGGAATTCGGCCCTCTTTCCGCATGCCTTGGGAAGGAACTTTCCCGTTGGTGTCTCGTAGATGGATCCATTGCAGTATCCACAAGTACGGCGACAGACTCGGAAGGCAAGAGGGGTAGAGTCACCGTCGCACGTCCACCTAAAATACATCTATTATTTAATTATTTAAATAACTAATTTCCGCTAATAATAGCAGAATGAGTGCAGGGAGGGTGCGGGGGAAGTGGTTTGTGATCTCTTCTTCTTCTCATCAAAGCCATCTCTCTTCTCCCATCTGCTCTTTCTGTTCCGCTAGTCACTAAAATCTAGTGGCAATTCTGACACGAAAACTTGTCCGTCGACGTCTTCAAACGACTACAAAAACACGGAAGATTGCGTGCTTTGTAGAGGAAAGCTTATAGAGGGGCATGCGAATTCTGTGCCTAGTGTTGCTTTATAAATGCTCTTACGGGATGTGAATAGATAGTTCCGTCGTCATAAATCTCACAGATCAGACGTACCTCGTATTCTGCCAGAATCCCGTTCCGTCCTTGAGTCTCTCACAGAAATCAGTTGAGTGACGATCGAAGCAGTGGGGAGACTGAGTGCCCTGATATTAAACGGAAAGTGCGCAAATCAGCGAATACCCGTGACAATCTACGAAATAATTTTCAATTCAAATATGACCTGATGAACGTTCTTGGGAAATGCTACGGTGAATGAAAAAATAATGCGAACCAATGCGAAGAAGTGTTTGTATCTCTCATCAGCCTGAGCCATTCCACACGTGGAACAGCATTGAACGAGAGAGAAGTCAGCGTCTGCCAGACATCTGAAGGAGATCAAAGATGAGACTACAACCAGTGAAAGATCAGACTACACACTAGGGGCAGAGAAAGAGAGATCAAAGTTCAAAGACCAATCCTCACCTGATGGCGAAGTTCTGAGCATCGATAGTCTGCATTCTCCTGCACACGGCAGAAGTGATCGAATCAGCGCAGCACGGAGGTCTGATAATCCAATTTTCCATCCACGTGAAAAATAATGAAATCAAGAAACCTCGTGGTGAAATTGGCAGGAACAGTCATTCTCTCCTTCTGGACTCTGTTGTTAGGCCGATTGGGTTTGACTCGAGGACGAGAAATTCCGATCTGGGAAGGAGTGGATGAGTTTGCAGTAGGATGATGCATTGAGTGAACCTCATGGGAATTATCCTGGACGTTTTTGACCATTCCGAATGTCTTCATCCATGGCTCAGCCAGTGAGAATGAGACAAAAACCGCTGGAAGGGAATTACTTCTCGAGAACTTTAAACAAATGACTAATTAGGTTGCCCGAAGTAGGTTGAACATACTGAGGAAGAGTGAGAAGCTGAGGAGGGAAGACATGGCAGGGGATGGAAGGGAGGGAGATGGACAGTCTTTTATACATCCTCAGGGTTCTGGTCAACTTTCCAGTTGATGGCGGAAGAGAAAGGGGACAAGGGGAGAGTGATAAACATTTGTTTATCTTCACAGACGAGAAGAACCACGCAAGAAGCTGTGATAAGGTGTGATAAGATGAAGATAAAACATGCCGGAATGTAAGGGGTACTGTAGATGACTAGAGGAACACTGAACACACTGTAGACTAGTCTGTAGTCTAGTCCAATCCCTCAGAATGTTTTCGCTAAGGTTACGAACCTTGTGAATCCGTATTATTCATCGGGTCATCATATCAGACATCATAACAACTCTTCTCATTTGGGGGAGCAAATGAGGGATTTCCTCCTCCTTCTCGGGATGAGTCACTGGATTAGAGTGAAGCAACACGAGAAGAGAGAAGAGATCACACAAGTCAAATATGGATGCACTCATCCAATACTTCCGAGTATCTTCCAGTCTCATTCGTGAATCGTCTTCCATAAGTCTGCGTTCTCCAAGTGCAATCATTGTAGTGTGTTCAGCAGGAATATCGTCGCTTGCATAGAGGTTGTCTACAGTCCACCATAATCATGTGCCATTAGGTAGAATCATATGCTACCTTGTTCCCTGCATCTGCTTTAAATTCCGATAGAAGTTCCGAAATAGATCCGCGATCAACTTGCATTTGCAAGATACTGTACCTTCCCTCCCTTGCCCTCTGGCCTTCTCTCCATAGATTAGGCATGCGATCTCCTTCCCCTTTCTTCCCCTTCCGTGCCCTCAATTCAAGAATACAAAAAGGAGTGGGGGATTGTATGCTCCTCTCCCTCTTTTCCCTCCACGTACTCCAATGCTTTTCTTCCCTCGGGGGTCAAATCGGCACGAGAGACGAAAGAGATCACGGAATGGAGAGAGAGGGGGAAAGGGAGAAGAGTGGCCGGAAGAGAACCATCCAAACACTACTGAATCGAAGCTGAAGCGAGAGTGGACACGGAATACTACAGTAGGATTGGGTACCGTGAGACTACTGTAGACGAAGAGATGCTACAGTAGACCCGTGCCTTCGGTGCCATCTCCACTACCTATCACCCCTCACTTCCCTCATCTAATCTATTCTCCATCTATGCTAACCCCTCCCTGTTTCTCAATCCCTTTTCGCAGCGCGGCGTAAGAGTGTAGAAAGAGGTCGAAGTGAGAGTTATCGCTAGATATGGCTCCCTCTGCCCATTAGCCCCCTCCCTCCCCTCCCCCCTCCTCCCCTCTCCATCCCACCTCCCCTTCATGGAGCATCCACAGCCTGGCACTACCCTCAGGGGGCTCTTCCCTAGTGATCATTCAATTCGTGGAGGTATCGAGAGGGCGAAAGAGTCACTCTTCCCCTCTCTCTCCCTCTATGCACTGTTTGAGTTCTCGCACTACCCATGGCTCCTCTACTTTCATGCGAGATTACGCTGGAAAAAGAGTGAGTAGTGACTGGAAAGGGCAAGGGGGAAGGAGGGGAGGGGACAGGCACGAGGGAGGTAGATCAGAGAATGAGATCAGTGGAGAGGAGGTACCAGTACAGGTCATTGGTCGAACTGCGAAGGGAAGGGCGATGCCCCCGATAGACTACTCTGCAAGGGGAGAGATTGCATGGGGTCAACGAAGGTTATCGAGAGAGGAGATAAGAAAGGGCAGTGCTTGCCACTGCGAAGCACAGAGAGGAGAGATAGGAGGGGAGGAAGCACTGATTGGGATGGAGGGAGGGAGGGGAGACAACAATAACAGCCTTACTCAATGCTGAGCTCATCGTAGGTGTTGTAGTGAAGCATCCATGTAGATCAGCACGATTTTTCATGATCATTCTACGTTCAATGATGAGGATGCCTGATCATGCAGGATTCTGCTGATCCTCTTCCATTTTGTGATTTTTCCCTGTTCCGACTGCTCATCATTCGTTCATTCATGTATTTCTGTTCGTTGATTCTTGCGTATTCCCTGGCCATATTCCGCACACGCTGATTATCGAACGACCGCATTCTCAACGTAGAACCTGCAGTAGGAATGATGCAGCAGCAGCAGCATTTCGAGTGCTGCAGCACAGTGCTGCAGTAGAGTGCATGTCTTCGATGTGGCAGCTGGTGCCACTTTCACCTCCGTCTCAGTTCCGTATCAGTAGTAAGGAGGAGGAAGGGTCACTCTCTCTCTCGTCTCGAGTACAACCAGTTGGTTGTTCAGCTACTCTTTCCACTCTCTCCTCCTTCTGACACTCCCAGAGTAGAACAAAGAGAACAACATACATATACAATACTAAATGTAACTTGGAGGGGAGGGCTGCTATACTGCCGCATTTGCATAAACAGTGCAGTGCAGTCACAGATGGAGGTGCGTAGTCGTGGATCGTAGTCTCCTACCGTACTCCCCCTTCTACCGTACCCAATCGTACTCGTCTAGTCTCTTTTTATGTCTCTCGTTCCGATCCGGGACTCGTCTCCATTGAGGGGGTAGACCCCATTTCCCTCCTCGATTCCTCTTCTCTCTCCGAATACTCTCGCATAGCCTCAAGGCATGAAAAGGGAAAGGAGAGATGACCCGAAAGAATGGTCCCCTCCTCCTTTTCTCCTCCCTTCCCATAGTCTGACCCCCTTCTACTTCTCCTTCCAATCTCCTTCTTCCATATCATACTCTTGTACCCCTAGGGGTCACTCTTCCCCCTTCTCTCCTTCTCTGAACTTCGTCTCATTGTTTGTTCTTTCCTTCTTTCCGCGTGTGGATTCGTGAGTACGATACGGAATTCCCCCTTCTCAATCTCCCCCTCGGGTACCATTCCTCGTGCCAGCCCCTCTGGTACCCAATCCCGACCCTGCCATCGGTACCCATCTCAAGCTCTAGAACCATGGATGGTAGTTGACAGTCGATGGGTACCATCCCGTACCTTTTTACCGCACATTGACCATTATATTCCGGCATGTTCTATTGTACTCTCTCCTTTCTCCCAACTCACTCTTCCATAACTGTATCCCCATTCCCTCCGGCTATCTTCCCTCCTACTATCATCTTTCCTTATCTCTAACCCATTCCAGATTATGTTTCAACTATCATCATTGCCCATGTCACTGCCCCCTCCTCCATCTCTGCCCGAAGGACTCATCCGACCAATTCCAACCAAGATCATGCCAAAGGTGAGTACGGTAGGGCTACTGTAGTGTCTCTGGTCCCTCCTTGTTCCACAGTATCAGAAGGGGACTACCGTACCCTTGGTTCTCTTCTCGTCTCTCTCTATTGTTTTGTGTCCAGAAAGGGGGGGGGGGAATGCCCCCTGAGGGGGATGGAACACCTCTTCACTACTAACAACATTATATACAGTTGTAGTCCCCCCTCCCCTCCTCCTCTCCCTCTCTCTTCTCCCTCTCCTCCAATCTGACCATGACCCTACCCGACCGATCGGCAGTGGAAAGGCGATCGTGGCACGGTGAAGAGATGTTTGAAATGAGAGAGGAAGGGGGGGCAGATCCAATCTGGGACACGCGACACTCCGCACCATCTACGTGCCATCCACACGACCTCTCGAGTTGTCATCATTCCAAGATCATAAAACGTCTCCAATCCCTCACCCATGTTCATCTATCAATGGGAGTTCTCCACCTATCATTCCCGCACTTCGTCTCTCGTCCTTTGGCCACAGTACGAGTGGTCAGATCAAGATGATCATTCTGTGCCAACTGACGTTTCCTCCTCCTCCTTCCCTCCGGCCACTCCTCTTAGTCATGAGGCCGGCGAATGGCTCGGCTTGCCACGTGAAATGGCGATTCGATGTCAACAATCATCTCATTTTTTGTTGTCTCCACTCCCCTCCTCTCTCGTTGATCTCTATTATCAGCCGTTCCGAATGGCATCACTATCTCCCCCTTGCCCCTCTCCTCCTCTTCTTCCTCCTATCATTCCTCCTACCTGGCACTATCCTTCCACTCTCTAGAACTTTGACCAGAAGTCCTTTCCTCTTCTCTTTCGTCATTCTGCCAACTGTTCCTTCTTCCCTTCCATCAGCTGATCCTCCCATGTGTCTGGAAGGGAAAGGGGAGGATTCAGGCTGATCACCCCCCCCCCCCTCTCTGAGATCCCCTCTCCCTGCCCCCTCTTAACCTCTCCCCCTATCAAGCTTGCCCTCTACTTCCGTCTCCATTCGTGCCATCTCGTCTCTTTCTCTCCTCATCACCAAACTTTTCCATCCTCTTCCCTCCATTCAAATACAGTGGCTACTCTCTCTCCTCTTCCCCCTTGGGTCAACATTTCCATTCTCCGACTCTGCTTTTTCCTATTCTCCGGATCTCTCCCCTCCTCTCAGTTCTCCTTTCTCGGACGTGTCACTGTATTTGTATTGTATGCCCCCCCCCTCCGGCGTGACACCACCTCCCTCCGAGAGAGAAGGAGAGGGGAGGAGAGATCACCTCCCTCCCCTCCTTCCGTCGCTTCCGATCAGAGTGTACAGCATAGTGCCATGGCTACCGTATCCGTCTTGATCTTTGCCCCTTCCTTCATTCATCTCTTTCTGTATCCATTCCTACATCCAATCAATGTCTACCGTATTCCTCTTCTGATCTTCTTCATCCTACCGTAATCCTCCTTCTAACTAGGGCAGCGCCTGCTCTCGTGATGCTTATTTTCGCTTTTCCTCGCCCAATCCTCGGAAATGGAAGGTGACTCATTCCTACAGTATCTCTTCTACCGTAGTCCTCTTCCTTTCATCTGGTGCTAACTCTACCGTAGGCAGAGGAAAGGTCTCTCGTACTTCACAGCAGCCTTTCTCCTCTCCTGTGGAAGTGCATTCGACCGCCTGTCGAGGGTATCATCCCCCTTCCCTCCTCTAGTCAGATCACTCCATTGCACTTCGGCTGCCACCATCCCCCAGTCTCGACTATCGTAGTCGCCAGTTACCGTAGTCCTGCTAGGATACGGTGCATAGTTCAGAACGATAGGTTCAGCGCAGTCCAGCTTCATCAATAATTTCTGAAGAATGACTTATCAAATACCAATCATTCGTAACTCAATCGATGGATATCAATGTTCTCTCTGGACGTTCGCTCCCCTCACCCGGATAGGAGGTTCCATCGTTCCTCCGCTTGTCTACTTAGGGCAATTAGTCCATTCCCTCTGGCCAGATCCGGGAACCGTCCAAGTGTCAAGAATGGAGAGGAGAACTTCTCTTCTCTTTTCCATCAACTCATTCATATGGGTCACTGTAAATGGCCGTGCCTTCCTTCATTCAAAGTAGGTCAAATCCCTCCCGACCCCTTCCATCCCCATCCTCCATCCCATCTCTCTTTTTTGTGAATTGAGTGACCTTACATGCCTATCACTCTTCTATCTTCCATCCGAGATCTCTCCTCCCCTCCTCCGCCACTCCCCCTCCCTCCTCTCCTCTCTCATCCTTGACCTTCCATTCCCTCAGGGCACCTGTAGTTGTTGTGACCATGCACTGTTGCCAGTCGGGGACACAGATTGGATGGTGGTGTGCCGGCTGGTGTTCCGAGTGCATCCATCATCGACGATGGATGCCAAACTGGTCGTGCAGCGCCTTCTCACTTGCGTGGTCACTTGCTAGGAAACATCGCCCGAGGCGATGCACCCTTCTATTGTCTCACTTCCTGTGTACTCGAGTAGTCACTATACGATACGTTCGGAGTACTGTAGAAGTGTCCTCAGACCCTGGAGGGAAAGGGATGTTATGGCAGGGGGTATCTCGATCCTCTTCCTTCTTCTCTCTCGAATGGCCGTACTGCATGACCTCATTCCGTGGTATAGGGAGGGGGGAGAGGGAGGGGGGAGGAAGGGAGGAGAGATGGCAGTGGCGGTAGATAGTGCACATGGACCGTCTCTCCTCCCCCTCCTCTCTCTCCTCCCGTTCTCTTCCCTTGACCCTCGATGGTACAGGGGTGGCACTAACTCTCACTCACTCTATTTTACTCTTCTCCTCTTCCATTTTCATCTCGACCTTTCCTCTCTCTGATAAGTCACTACATCATTCCTCTCAACCTGGAGGTCTTCGTCCCCTCCCCTCTAGACTACTAGTCCTTCCTCCCCTTCCACCTCCTTCCTCTCTCTCTTCTTTCATCTCCTTCCATGGCAAGACTGCCATTCCTCCCCTCTCTCTCTTCCCCTCCTTCTTCTCCCTCAATCGTCGTTCATCTCTAGAATGACGTGCCTTCCTTCGTCGTTTTCCCTCCCTCTTCTCTTCTTCTTTCTCTCCATCGGGCGGGCTGCCATTTAGGCCACCACCTCCCCTCTCCCCTCCTCCTCTCTTCCTCCCTCCCTAATCGGCCTCCTTCAAGATTCCTTGCCCTCTGGCACTACTTCGTCCTCTCTTATCGTGCATTCACCTATTCCCTCCTCCTCCCCCATCATCATCATCATCCTTCTCTCTTTCAGATGGCTTGCCTCTCCTCCCTCACTCCGGAGGCCTCTCCTCTCTCCCTCTCCTCCTCCTCTTCATCTAAACTCATTCCCTTCACTCGATACAACCCTAATGTTCCTCAAATCGTCACATCTTTCAAAGGTGAGTCTCGCCCTCTTACTCATTCCTCATCATCATTCATTGATTCTTCAGGGTATCAGAAGCTGATGTATCAAGGTTATCGCTACAATATCTACCAAGTCCTTCCCGAGAGGAATTTCAAGTCGTGGCGATGTGTTTGCGCTAAGAAGATGTCCGACTCAGGTAGGTCGTGGTGTGTGTCTCTGGTGCTGCGCGTGTGTTCCCCCTCGACGACGTTTCTCAATCATCATCTCTCTGCAGGAGCATGGTGCAAGTGTCGAGCAGAGACGAATATGGCTGATCAGTGTGCAGTAACGAAGGGAGAACACAATCATCCTCCGAAGCATCTAGTGGCAGAATTGGAGTTCATCAAGGTAAGAATAGGATAACTTATCGGGTCACCTCTGGTCATCTCGGGTCAGGAAGGTCATCTATCATCATCCAGGCATATTTCCCAGCCCTCAAACCAGTCCGAGAGAGAAAGAGGGGGTCTTATTATTGTGCCTTTGGTTGGCCCACTTCCATCCTTCTTCCCTCAATACATTGCTCCTCAATCGTTTTTGTGTATTGGAATGAGGTCGTGGAGAGGGTGGCCGATCAGAAAGAGGCATCGCACTAAAAGTACCCTCTCCCTCCCTTTCGCTTGCTACTCGCGTACCTGGCACCCTCTCACTTAGATAGCCTTGAGCTCTTTTCACGTACGGTCACTCGGAGAGAGGGGTGAAAAGGTCAGAGACGCAGAGGAGACTCGAGATTGCGATAGTATGTGTGTGTGCCCTTTGGCGCCAGCCGACCACTCTCGCCGTCTGTCTGCTCTCGCCTCTCGCTAACCCCGAAGAGTGCAGATCTCTTTACTCGCAAGTTGGCAGTTGAAAGTAGTGCGACCTTGACTCCCCCCTCTATCTACTGTGGCTGGCACGAAGGACAGAGACGATCGACGGTAGATGAGGAAGGAAAGGGAGGGAGGGGAGGAGGGGAGTGCGGTAGGTAGACGAGTCTCGGAACGAAGACCTCCTTATTCATCTCCCCTCTTCTCCTTCGCTTTTTCCTATGCGGTGACCCCTTTCCCGACTGAGTCGAAGAAGCCATTAGAGAAAGTTGGATGGAAGGGAGAGAGGGGGAGGGGAAGCTTGTAGGTCAGGAGAGTGCCCCCAACAACAACCATTTGGGGCATGAGGGGATTGAGGGAAGGGAGCAGAGATCAAAGATTAATCCTTGCAGAGTCAATTGTACATGGCTGCATTCCAACATCCTGAGATGGACGTGGGAGATCTCGTCAATCAAGCAGCAGCCCATCTATCGGAAGGAGTCGATTTCGAAAATCGGTGAGAAGATCGAAGATCAATCTCATCAGAAATGAGAATATTTGTGGAAGAATCGAGGCTTGCATACTTATGCATGCATATATGTCTAACTCCTTCCCTTCCAGTGAATCACTCAAGAAATCCCTCCATCTCGCTCGTTCTCGAGTCGGCAAACCCCGCAAGCCACGAACCAAGCCTGCCGGATCCCAGGCATTGAAGAGACCCGCCAATGCACCCATCTTCCCGCCATTCGACATGAGCCAGGTAGGTCAATGGAGACGATAACATACAAACTGTAGAATACCGTTGATGTAGATCAATTATAATAGCACCCTTTCAGTTCTACGGCAAATCGGAGGAGTTCTCATCTGATGCGAATGACAACGTGATCGCGTCAATTCTGTCCATGTCCAAACTTCCTCGAATGGACGATCATCACTCTCCTCTGCCTGCCCCCACTCCCGTTGGAAGACCCATTAAGATCGAACAGATCGATCCTCCTTCAACCAACAATCTATTCGGGTGAGTAGTCCTTATCCATCAACCTCTCTACAGTCACCTACAATACCCTAATCCTTCCTTCTTCCAGTCTCTTCGACAATTCGTCGCTCTCCTCACTCAGTGTCGATGCAGCACTCAAGGCTGCCCAGCAGGTAAGCATTCAATTCATTTTTCTGAAAATGCACTGGTCTTACTATTAATCTACGATTACGCTATAATTTTCAGCTCACTAAGCCCACTCCGATCAACAACAATAACAATAACAACAACAACTTCTCGTTGCCAATGAGTGAACCGATGAAGGAGATGAGTCCTCTACTGAACAATGGAGTCGCTTCGAGTCTGTAAGTGACCTACCGCAATTTATATCCAAAAATCAATCATGGATATTCTTATTGGATCCCTTTGCAGTCTGAACATGGACGCAGACAATCTTCTCCTCTGGATGAAACTCCTCAATCCTTCACTCTCCAATTCTCTCGATCTTCTATCTGCCTTCCCCTCCCTCAATCATGCTCTCCCCACCAACCACTCCAATGTACAAAGTAAGTTATTGTTATCTGGATCTGTCGGAACACCAAAGGATGATCTTTGATCTTTGATCTCTTCTCACATCTCATTTTCTCCTGTTCAGCCTCCTCCTCCATCACTTCCTCTCCCTCCACTCCTTCAACATCTTCTCCCCATCATCCTGGTCCATCCTCTCCTTCTCATGGTGCAACGACAGCGTCAGCCTCTGTGTCATCGGCCTCTCCTTCTCCCTCAAGGTACGTCATTCCCTCCTCTCTCCTCCTCTATTCCTCCTTCCCTTTGACCCATGCATTCTTCATCCCTTCCCTATTTCAGTCCTGCCTCGTCTACTCATAAGGAGACGCGTGAGATGGCGTGCCAGACGAGTGACGACGATTCTTCCTCTAACACCACGACCTCCTCCCTCTGTCTGAATTCCGGCTCCCTCCAATCCGGATGCCGACTAGTCCGATTCTGCTGTTGCGGCAACCACAATGCGACGATGAAAGAGGAAGTGGTCTGAATCGATCGATAGTCTTTCGATAATCCTCTCATTCCAACTAGGCGCAGGCAGCCCATCCATTCAAAGACTCGCACTCGTTCTATATCCAAATATTGTTGTTAATTCCTAATTGTTACATCGTCTTCCCAATATTTATTTCGTATTCTTTGCATCGATTCAAGTCGCTGTCTTTCATCTCATTCACATCTACGGAATTCCTTTTCATTTTCTCTTAACTCATCATAATTCAACCCAACGAATCGATTGATTTTCTCGATTCGTTTTCCGGTTACGCGCCTTTCTATCTCGCAATATAACCACCCCGTATTATGCGTGATCTACCTTATCCCATATATTGATTGATTACCTGTGATATCCTCATCCCCCGTCAGAACCTCTCAATCGTATCAATAACCATTCATCGGTGCTTACCCTCTCCAATCAACTCGATTCATTAATTCACTCACAATCGGGATATTAATTGCATCATTCTTACTCCATCAGTACTCTACTCTAATCTCTTATTACCCTTTCATCATTGCTTTCATTTTTTTCATCACTCGTTTTTCTCATTACTCCGAGGTATTTCTCCCAGTAGATCCCAATTGATTCCATTCATACAAAATAGGCCAGTTATGTGCAATTTATTCGAGGGAAAGGGACGATTCCCACCCTTAGGATACCCTAATACTGTACAGAGATATGACAATATGATAAACATTTGATACTCATAAATTGTTCATCAGAACATTGTAAGAACAAAGAAGGTTTAATGAAATATAGCGAACGTTAGCTTGCCTGCTCGTTGGTGAGCAGTGCTCACCGCAGAACTCAAGAGCACAGAATTACGGTGTCACCTTTAACCTTTACTTTTACTTGACAGTCTATTGTGTAATACAGCTGTTCTCACTAAGCCTCGTATTTCAAAGTAGCGAAGCTTTACATACAAATATTCACAAGAAGTGAACACTCGTGGGAGAATGAATTCAATCAAATAATTCAACGGAGAGAGACGAAAACATGCCGATTGTATATTTTATGGAAACTTCTCTCAATTCGGTTCGCCGTTTCTTCAGTGATCTCTGGGTTTTCCCTACTGTCGTGATCAGACAATCGTTCCTCTGATTAATTCTATGGCCAAACCGAAAGAAGGAACGGATGCTGATACCTAATCTGAATCATTTGCCCCCTTCTCCGTTGATTCATTCACCTTCCCATTCATAAGTCATCCCTATTATTCTCCACTTGGCAGGAAAGATCAATGACCTATTACATTCTGTATCTTATCTCCCTTGCATTGCCCTTGCATTGATAGCCTTAGAACCCCGCGGAGTGTTTCAGCCAATCTAATTAGATTCATGGTTCTAAACAGCATTAGTCCCTTCTCTTTTTCCTCCTCCTCAACCTGATTTGGAATGGTTCTGCCCCTCGCGTGACTTCTGACAATGGAATCGTCCCATTCTTCTTCGTCCTCACAATTAGTCTCCCTTTGCACCCTTCTCGTATTTCTCTTCTACAGTCCTTAAAGAGCTCTCAAATAGGCGTCCCTTCTGGAGGTATTCTCTCTTCTCTCCCAGTCAAAGAGAGACGCCATTGCACGCACTGTTTGAGCGATCGCTTCATTCCCTCTGTCTCGACTAGATCACAACAACTCCAATACCAGTCAGTCTCTTGACCCCATCGACTCTTCTTCCTCCATAGGTCATCCTTGAACTTCTCTCCATTCATCTCCATGCACTCTTCAACTTGTTTCTAAACCTCTATGTTCTCTTGTGCAAAGTTTTACTCCATTTAGCATGCAGATGAGGGAAGCTCTCCTCTTCCTCTCTTTATTCATCCCAGTATCCGCTTGGTTCTACGGAAGATCACGACCTGATGCATGGACACAAGGAGGGGTGCGATTTCCTCTCCTACTAAAACGATAAAAGCCTCTAGGTATGGCCTTTGCCCCAACATATTGCGTACGGCAAGATGAATCGTACCGTCTCTCCTCAACGGATGTTCATCAATGCTGGTTCACTCGAGGACTGCGATATCGTTCAGGACAATGTGCGAGGATACGGTAGGTGAGATTTACAAATTATCGGAAATCAATATTTCAACAGTGGAGCGATGGTTCTTCCCTTTCCCCGTGAATGCCGATGGATCTGCTTCTCCTTATCATCTGAGCATTCGAATCAATTCTGACTGTCCTAGAGGAGCCCCGCAACAGGGAATGAACGAAAGCTGTATGTTTGCCTTTTTGATCTAATTCGTTGTGATCAATCACTGTTGTTTTACTTCGTTTATCATCGAAAGTCGAAGGATAGAGTTGTTCTTCAGATTCGCTCAAAGTTTCCTCCGAAAAGGCAGTTCTCGAGGCACCCGAAGTGTGGGGAGCAATCAGAGGATTGGAAACGTTCTCCCAGTTGATCTTCTACGATGAGAAGGAGAATACGGTGAGAATTCATGGTGAATTCCACATCTGAATGTCATCGATTACAGTACAAACTACGCACAGCAGTGATCGAGGATTCGCCTCGTTTCTCAGTCAGAGGAATTCTCATCGACACAAGTAGACATTTTCTTTCAGTGAAAACAATCAAGAAGCAGTTGGTGAGTTGTACAATATCTTCAACAAAAATGATTTTTAAAAAATCTCTAGGATATCATGGCTGCAAACAAGATGAACGTTCTCCACTGGCATATTGTTGACAGCGAATCTTTCCCTTACGAATCAATCAGATTCCCTCATCTTTCCAAGAAGGTATCCCGCATTCACAGTTCTACCGCACATTTTCTACCGTACTCTTCTATCGCATTTTCTCTTTCAGGGTGCCTACTCTCCTCGTCATGTGTACACTCGAGCAATGGTTGAAGACATCATCGAATATGCAAGGATGAGAGCCATCAGAGTAATGCCCGAGTTCGATACACCCGGTCGGTTTATTAATTAGTTTCCTTTTTTTGCTCAAAATGTGTTCTTTTGATCATGTTTAAATGCAAATTAATCAGGTCACACTTCTTCATGGAAATCCCAGCCTGGTCTTCTCACTGATTGTTTCGATTCAAATGGAGAAAACACGAATCTGCCCAATCTCATTGACCCGACGAATGTGAGAAAAGCATTGAATATGAACAATGATCAGGATGCTTTAGGAAGACAACTTCAAATTCCTCTCTGAGTTCCTTGATGAAGTCGTTTCAACTTTCCCTGAGAAATTCCTCCACTTGGGAGGAGATGAGATTTCCGACTACTTGGAAGAATGCTGGTTTGTTCCCAGTGTAAGTCTGATCGCAGAAGTTATTTGAGGAGTCGCAACAAGAAAATTCACAAGTTCATGAGACAGAAAGGATTCGCGAACACAACTCAGCTTGAGGACTACTACTTCAAGAAGTACGAATCCAGATGTTGCAAAAATTTCAACTGTTCTTTGTAGATTGGAGAACGTCACAAACGGTTTGCACGAGAAGAGGGATCGAGTGTTCTGGCAGGAGGTTTTCGACCTCAACAAACCGGTCTGTTAGCAAGAACTACTCTAGCTGTAGGGTCTATGTAGGAAGCACTTTATTGAACGCCATCCAAATAAACTTATTCTCATTTCAGTCCGAATCCTCCATCATTCACATCTGGAAGGGTAATACCTTCGCTGAACTCGCTGAGAATATTCGCCAGGCAACGATGAAGGGACACAGAGTCATCGTATCCTCTTGCTGGTATGATCTTTGATCTTTCTCGGTCAACTCATTGCCCTTCCAGGTACCTCAACTACGTCAAATACGGATCTGACTGGAAGAGCTACGCACCCGGAACAGTAGAGACAAATTCGAGGTTAAACCTATCGTTGATTCTCGAAAGACCTCATTCCTCCAGATACTACTACTGCGACCCTCACGATTTCATCGGTACCCGCGAGCAGAAGAAATTAGTATTGGGTGGAGTTGCGACGATGTGGGGAGAAATGATCGATAACACTAATATCGAGGCTATCCTATGGTAACCATTTCTTGACTTCTAATTCTGTCTAGTTCTATCACAGTCTCTATGTGTGCTAACGAGAGACCGGCGATCAATAACCAACAAAAACTAATCGATATCAGGCCTCGTGCGTCGGCGGTAGCGGAGCGTCTTTGGTCTCGTCGCGAAGATACGAATGATGCAGAGGAAGCATGGCCTCGATTGCATGAATTGAGATGTCGAATGGTCTCGAGAGGATACAGATTCGCCCCTACGAACTGGCCTGATTACTGCCCATTCGAATTCACTGAGTGATACCCCTAGCTTCCCATCTCTTCCCCAAACTCCCCCGGAAATGACTAACCCCGATGGCTTCTAAGAATAATAATAATAAGCGTGTTTTGTGCTTTCTCCCATCTAATAATAGGAACAGTGATCTCACCCGATAAAGGAATCTCGAAAGTTCGCGGAATTTGTCTCCAGTTCACAGTTCGTGAGTAACTCTCCTCTCTTTTCGTCGAATCTCTCCGTCTCACTCTTTTCTCTGTTCCCTTCCTCCCATTCCGGTTGTGACTCAACTCCATTCGTATATAAGATAGCGGGAACCAACTTGGATCATCCACCCATTCAACCATGCACTTCTCCTTCATCCTTCTCGCCTCTTCCCTTGCCTTCACTGCCCTGGCTATTCCCCACGACAGACTCAAAAGAGGATGTAAGTTTTCTACATTGTTCACTTTCTCTTACCGTACCATCCCTACCATTTCCTCATCGTTTCCTTTGCAGCATACGGCCGTCCCGACTACGGTGCACCTCCTCCCTCTAACTACGGTCGTCCCAGTGGATATGGTAGACCATCGTACGGGAACGGACCCCAGGGACCTGGAGGAGTCGATGACTCCTTCAACAACGGAGGAAACAACTTCAATCAGTTCCCCAACAACAACGGAGGAAACTTCAACAATGGAGGAAACTTTAACAACGGAAACGACAGCCCTTTCCCTAATGGAGTGCCCGTTGGAGCTCCTGGTTTCAACTCTGGATCAAGCCCGAACTTCGGTTAACAAAGGAGTTGCTTATAGCGATATTGTCAATTATCTCGGGTATTCGTAATGTATGATAAAGATCTCTCTTTTTACTCATCCATTCTTAAAAGAGTTTGGGAAAGTTCTCATTCTTCTTTAGAACTCCGCAAGGGAAACTCGATCTTTTGCTCGCTTAGTTCGTTAGCCCTTATCCTTCGCAATGGTGGTTCGATGAATGGACAATGCCATCTCTTCTCTGTCTATCTCCGATCCGAAAAAGTGGTTCCACTAACAATAAGAGAGATGGAATTTCCCTATAGAATAGAGATGAATTAATGAAATTATTGGACAAATTGTGAAAACATGTTTATTCTATCCGGAACCTCGTTCCTAATCCGAAATTAAAGTCGAATTCTCGTTTGGTCTTGATCAATTTCAATTTCAAAGAACCTACTTTTTGCACGTTCAATCGAATTCGCATTTGTGCGTTCGTTCAATGGTGCGTTCGAGAATTGAAAGTAGATACTTTGAAAAGGTCAAACTTCACATTCGGCTCGACACTTTTCCACTTTTTGATCATGTATCGTTCCTGAACTAAAATTCTTGTTTTTTAAAGTATTCCGAAGTAAGTAGTTTATAAACGGTAATTTAATGGAAAGGGGAGTAAAAAATTTGAAAACTCGGAAAAAGTAATAAAAAAGAGCCGTTGAGGCATGGGGTGGCTGTTGAGCCGGAATCTCACAAATGAGTAACCTTATTGCACAGGAGCGAGCCAGAATATTGCTGACTGACAGAATATTGCTGACTGACCTGGTTCTAATACTATAACTTTTAAACATACACTAATCTTCGTATAAGATATCCTTCTCCCCTCGTTCTTCTCCAAGGATAAACTTCTAGCTTGTGTTAACCTCGTAGCGAGGCGGGGACCGGAAAAACGTTTACCGAAGCCCCTTGACTGCCACAAGAAAAGCGAGAAGCAAAGAAAGCGCTTCCCACCTGACTCAATCCACTTCGATCCTCGATGAAATCAGCTAGAACTCCCTCTCGGCGGCGCAATCAGCGAGATGAAGACAATCTGCAGTGGTCGGGGAGTATATTGAGACAACAAGGGCACCAAAATAATAACAAAAATAAAAGCAATTCATTGATAAAACGGAAAACAAGAAAATCGATATTTGGTCAAAATTACGATAGGTTTTTTTATAATACTTTTTCGCAATGTGTTGCGTTTATGATTCGCAGTTAATAATTTTTTTTAACATTTATGTTATCGTCGATCAATAGCACATCATATGAGCTTTACGAAGACTCCGGAACGTAAAAAAGAACTTAAGTTTAAGTAATTATGTAGATTTTATATTTATATCAACGTAATTTTAGTGTACTGATTTGAAGTGTGCGTTACGCACAGACTTTTCTACAAGTGATTCAATGTCAGTAAAAGTCGCAAGTGTGACCAGAACCTCGGATACACTCATTGTCAACGAAACCGACACCTGGTAGATAGAAATTCGTCGAATGATGTTCGTTCCAGTCATTTCCGATACATGGAAAAACAATTGTCTAATGATAGCGCTGACTCAGTAGATCAAGTGGATCTTTGCCCAACTGATCAAGAAAGAAGCTGAGTATGCTTAAGGTGTGTGATTCAACTGGCCGAACGAACGAACTCTTTTCGTCCGGTCACTATTCTCTTTTTGTCTCTCTCTCCTTTTCTTCTCTGTCTCTCTTCAACTCCCATTATGTTTGATGGTGTGTATCTCTTACTTCTCTTCATCGCCACTTCCCATATAAAAGTCGATCCGTTCCCCTCTTTCCTCAGTTCACTTTCCCTTCCAACAATGGTTCTCTCCAAAGTGCTCGTCTTCTCTTCTCTCGCTCTCATCTCCTCAGCATTCCCCATGCCCGGAGGTAAGCATCGTCATCTACCCAGTCATCCATCAATCAATATTCCTTGCAGATTACAGTCGACCAAACAGCTACCAGCGACCGGGATACGGTGGACCTCCCCAGGAGAACTACGGACCTCCTCAGAACAACTATGGTCCTCCTTCCAACTCATACGATCGTCCCAAGAACTCGTATGGTCCTCCTCCTTCCAATAACTATGGCCCTCCTCCCTCAAACAACTACGGTCCTCCTCCTCGTAACTCTTATGGACCCCCTCAGAACAACTATGGCCCTCCTCCCTCGAACTATGGTCCCCCCAAGAACTCCTATGGTCCTCCCGTGAACAGCTACGACCGTCCTAAGGGCAACTACGGTGCTCCTTCCAACTATGGACCCGGAGGCAACCAGTACGCTGCTGGAGGTGCCGGACCCCAGTACTCTCCCGGAGCCGGAGCCGGACCCCAGTACTCTCCCGGAGCTGGAGCTGGACCCGAGTACCAGGCTGGAGCTGGAGCCGGACCCAACTTCGGCGGACCCCAGACTGGATTCGGAGCCGGGCCCCAGCAGGGAGGATTCGGTGGCAATCCGAATGGGCCTCAGGGAGGATTCGGCAGAGGACAACAGGGAGGATTCGATCCTTCTCAATTCGCAGCTGACGTCCCCAATCCCGCCGTCGAATCGGCTGCAGCTGCTGCAGCGGTCGCCAATCAGACTCCCGTCGTGCCGCCCGTCGCGGAAGGAATGCCTCCCATCCTCACCAAACCTTAGACTCACTCAACCATTGACTGATCATTCGGGTTTCTTTCTGTCGATAAACGATCTCGATATTTAATAACGATGTGTACAAATAAGATGCGGAAAACTGAGGGTAAGGAGATGAGCATGGGTTGAGGTCCTCTCGAACCATAGATAGTAAGGGAATTAGGTGGGCCGAATGAGCGTTAGAGCTTACAAGGTATGGTCGAGAAGTGGTCGAAAGATAACCTTTTTCTATCCTTTTCGTTCTTATCCAATTCTCTTCTCTCATCTTTGAAATAGGAGTTTCTCCCTATTCGGTGCACGATTCTTTATTAGTCATTTCATCATCACAATCGAGTCGAATTCCATTCAAATTGGCACAACTGCGTCTCAATTTATTTTGAATTTCGGTTGAACCCATTGCCCTCACATCAAACAACCATCCAGTCGATGGAAATTTTGCCAGGAATTTCACTAAGATTATTGTAGTTGTGCTACTACGCTCATTTTTATCATCATCATATGCGGTAGAAAGTCGTACTGCTTTCGACAGATTAAATAGAGACGCAATCCTGAGTGCGATCAGTTCATTTTGCTATCCAGAAAGAAGATGAAGGAGATCTCTTTTTTTCTTCTTTTTTTTGTATGCCTGAACACAATGAAATGCGATCGCGAGTCTTCGGGTGAAGATGATTAATAGAGGGAGGAGGTAGTTAGTCTCTTGTCTGACGGAAGTACATGTGGAGAAGACAGAGCTAGAATAGAATGACGTCTTCAAATCATGAGACGATCCTTCTAACATGTAGAATCCCATAACAGTACATACTTTATCATCAACGTCATTCGGATCGTTCGCATAATCACATCTAGCATTCATGCATACAGTCAAGATGAAAGATAGGAGACATCACTGAGCGACTTTCTTAACCGGTGGTTCTTCCCCCGTAGTCTCAGAAGCTTCTCTCTTTCTTTCTCCCTCTTTCTCATTATCCATCTCCTTTGAAATTGGAGATTGAATCTGAGTAGGGGGAGGAACTTCTAAATGTTGATAGGGATAGTGAACAGAATGACAGCGTTGTCGATTGCGAGTCGGTCCATTCTCAGTCGCAGCATACTTGGAGAGGGGAGACAGCTTTTCATGTTTCCATTCTGTCGAGTCTCTCATGATATATTCCAGTATCGTAGTCGCATCTCGACTGATTGCATCCTGTATGGGTCAATAACTACGAACAATGCGAGATTGAAACCCACCGATCGAGGGGCAGTCTTCCTTGGTTTACTAACCGAATCCTCATCCATCTGGAAATTAAAGATGAGAAATAAATCAATGAGTAAAATAGTCAAAACGAAAATAAAGAAGAGTACAGAGAAATGAGAGAGCGAAGATGATAAAATAACAAAAATGTGGACAGAAGAATAAGAATGACGAGACACATAACCATGGGGATTTCCTTCTCTTCGAAGTGAAAAGAGAGACGAATCTTTCTTCGATGAGATTGAGAAGACTGAGAGAGACGAGAAGGGAAGAAGCGAATAAGGAGAAAGTAGATTAATTATCGCTTTCGAGAGCTTTCTCTAATGAATAATGGCATCGACTGTATCTAATTGAAAAAATCTCGAGCCTTTGTTTTTGTTTGAAACATGATTGGGGCGTCCCGACATCATGGTCTTTTCTTTCATTTCTATTTTTCATCCGAAGTCAAGCGTTGATGCCGAGAAGAGTTGAATATTTTTCAACTCGGATTTTTCTGATAGTTGGTTCAGTTCATCAGTTCATCAGAAAATCGCCGTTCCATATTTTTTTTATTAAATCTGTTGATCCACTTCCATGTGTCCTTCCCCCCCCCCCCACCCTCCTGGAAGAAATTCCTTACATCGTACAGACTGTACTCTATCTACTTTATCTGCATTTGAGATACACTTTGACTACAATTGGAATAGTAGAGATTCAATACCACGGAGAGAGGAAATATCCTAATTAGCACGAAGGGAAGAGATTTTGAGGTGAAGAGAAGACTCGATAATCAGGGCATAATTTCATTCTAAACTGAGCAGAAAAACGAATCGAGGAGAGATTTGAGGATGAAGTGATTATTGATTGAAATTGATGAAAGAATATAAGAAGATTAGGCAAGGAATCGAGCGGCGAAAGAAATGAGAAGAGATCCGATGATTGAGGTGGTGGAGACAGAGTTGCACGGGTCGTTCTGTACATTATTTATTAACCATTTTTAGAAAATTAATTAAGCCAAAATTTAAAAAAAAACTCACTCCGGTCTCATTGCATTGGTAGTAGAAGAGGATGATTCCGGAGTTACCGGTCTTCCTGGAAAAAATGAGTTTGAAAGATCAAAGATTAAAAATCACTCACCTCTGTCCATCAAGATTCTCTCCAGAGTAGGCACACTCTCTCACGATCGACTTCTCATCTCCAATGTTCTGAAAATGGAGAGATCGATCATCAGTGATCAATTGAGAAAATAGATTGACCGCAAAGAATGTAGTCAAAATGAATAAATCCATGTCAATAAAATGATTAATTTCTGATAAAGATCAAAGATCAAACCTGGTGGATCTTTCTGCATCCAATGGCCGACTTTCCCTTGTAGGCGCCCTCCTTCAGAGGATTGCACACCTGGCAATCACGAAATAGTTTCTAACTTTCGATATTTTTTCAAAGACGATTTCTTTCAAAATGCTCTTAGATTTCACTAGAAATCTCAGAGAGATGTACTTTTCCTTTCCTCCCCACTTCTCCCTTCCCTTCTCAATGTCATCTGTTCGATAGCACAAACTCTATCTCTTTCGATCGCTTTCATCTCTACACTTCCCCTCTCTCTTCTCTAAAAATACGATCGTTCTCGAAATAGACCTCCCATTAAACCATCTTCCTTATCACTACGAGAGTGCTCCATCTATGGACCACAATTTCATCAATTAATTTTATCTGACTTCTTGATCTCTGTATGGAGCGCAAGATATTTAAGAAGATATTCGATTGGAGACTTTCAGAGAGAAAAAAACTAGAGATAGAGACCAGAAAGTGTGCTTCTGCCTAATTCCTTACCTTAGTGTACTTGTTCAGATGATCTCCACTATCGACGCAGTTCTCCTCTCCCTTCTTCGTCGATGCACACTGAACACACTTGACTGCTCCTGCAGCAGTTGCAGCCGGTTTGGGTGCTGCAGCGGCGGGTTTGGGAGCGGCCGCAGCCGGTTTAGGGGCTGCTGCTGCAGCAGGCTTCGTTGTGGCCTGAGCGCTGCAAGGAAGAGGTCAAATAATGGATTACACCTATTTGTTCCGCTTGTTTCGCTTGTTTTTTTTACAAAAGATCGATAGCGTCCAGTCTACAGTACCTCGCAAGGGCGACGATGGCCAGAAGCGCGATGAGAACCCGAGTCATGGTTACTGTGCCTGCAACGAATCGATCGATTACTCGAGAGGAAAATTGAGACAGGAGGTGGTAAAAGCGTGCGAGAGAGGGACACTCAAAGACCCACGGTTGAAACTCTTCCCCTTTCACCCCCACCCCTCTCTCTTTCTATTCAATCTCCCTTCCGCTCTCTGGTCACAATTATATCTTCAAAATCGGAAGTGAACAGGTAGAATATTGAATGATCGATAGAAAAAGAGACGATCAGACTGGGGGGAAAACAGTAGAGAACGAGGACAAAACAGTTATAATCTCTGATAAGATAGGCGTTATTTTTTTTCGAGTTTGAGAGGGTCTGTCGTCTATGAACGGAAAGGAACGGCTAAGAAAAGTCGAGAAATAAACAAATGATTTAATCAATCAAATATTTATTTCAATGAATGATTCGGCTCGAGTCTGAATGGAATCGATAGATCGCTTCGGCTCTCTTGTCTAAATACTCAATGGAACTGCGAGAGAAGGGAGAGGAGAAGTAAGTAGGAGAGTGATTCTGAAATCGAGGAACGGGCAGTGTATACTCAGGAATTACCCATCCCCATTTCCCTCCCTCTCCCCCGTCTAGAGACTACTTACGTAGGAAAAGAGTGCCATCCATCAGAAATCACTTGCAGAAAGTTATGGATTAACGAAATGAATTATATCGTATGATTTCTTGGGGTCTATCACACTAGTTCAATGAAGGAAGGGTAGAGATTACTTCTACGATACGAAGGAAAACAGCATAAAAATGAGTATCGGGTAAGCTTTTCATCTCTAGAGAATAAGCGATGAGATATCCGGTGGAGAGAGACCTCTCTCTCTATTGATCTACCCAATGCTTTTCTGCATGCCCCCTGGAGCAGCACCAATCAATGCAAACCGAATAAGTGGATGGACGGGAAGAGGAGATTCCCTCTACGAACTCTCTCTCAGAGGAAGGAAATGGGAGCGTAAGAGGGAAGAAGAAAGAGTTGTGTATGGCAGAAGAGAAGAGTCTGAGGGGAATGAGGAGAGTTAGAATGGGAAAGAAGAAGGAGAGTTGAACAGAAGGCAGTGGGGAGATGGATGAATAGTGGAGAGACTTCCCCTCGGGCGAAGGAGAGGGAGGGAGGGAGGGGATAGGTGGTCGGAGAATGAAAGAACATTGAGATCGACGGCACCACATTCACTATTATATTCATGTATACAGAATTGTTCGATTTTACTTAGTCTTATGCCTATTATTTGCAATAAATTTCACATCGAATTTAGCTGTGTTTATTAATGTCTCTAACACGATTCAGGTCGATGCAGGCATTCAGCACCGATTATCTTTCTTTTTTTCATTCCAGCCAATCATTATGACATCCCACCCCTCTTCATTCATTCGTTGAATGCGCTATGCTAGAACGAGCTACACTATGCTAGAACGAGAATTCAGAACTTTTCTAATAAACCATTCGTCAATTGAAGCATACAAAATACCTTAAAAAATATTCCATGTAATTGCTTCTTCTGGAACTTTCCATTCGTATCACCTATCTTGCAAAATTCATATTTCATTACGCGTTATCTTGATATAACTTTTATCTGTATTTTTAGGATAGCGTTGAAGTATCCTTCAGCTTAGCTTCCATTCAAACCATTTTCCCGCCATTCCTCCCCTCCCCCCCCCCTCCTCTCCCTCCTCCTCCTCCTCTCCTTCTGTTCTCACCAAACAGAAACTCGTGCCCTTCTCTCCTTTCAGGATGCCGCATTTTCCCTCTGGCCTCTCCCCCTCATAAAGATGCTAATCTGTCAGTCCTGAGATTCCCCTCTCTTCTCTACCCCAGATGATCCCTCCCCAATCAATCAATCACACCTCAATCCTTGATTAGCAGTATATTTATCCTCCAGGTAACAAAAAGACATTGCGGTTATCTGCCAGAGTACTGTAGATAAGGGGGCAGATCAATTGAAGAATGGAGGAGAGGACGAATGGTTCGATTAGGATAACAGTGGACGAACACAATGAAACAGTGAATGTGCATCGATCGGGAATCAACCAATACACTAGTGGAACACAAATTGACAATCAGGGAAGGCGACGGGTACGGTAGCCGCACTACACACCACACCACCGATTGTACGGTAAAGAGATCTTTGCGTAATAGGGGTATCGGGGGAAGGGGGAGTACTGTAGTGGATACAGTAGGGGGTGGAAGGGAGGTAGAGGGGAGTTCCAATAACATTAGCAACAAGCAAGGGTGGTCAGGGGGTAGTGGACATCATTCGGGTTCATCATCAATCAATGGGGGAATGGGGGGAGGGAGTGATCTACTCCTCCTCCTCATCTTCCTCTCCCTCTCCATCTTCCTCCTCTTCTCCTTCTCCATCCTCTTCCTCTCCCTCCTCTCCATCATCTTCATCATCCACTTCATCATCGACCTCGTCTCCTTCCTCAGCTGCAATCAATCAATCAATACCGTATCTCTCCCATTCTACCGTATCCCTCCCCCTCTACCGTACTCCACTTACCATCTTCCTCTCCTCCACTGCTCTCATCATTGTCTCCAGCCTCCTCCTCCTCTCCATCTTCCTCCTCCTCATCTACTTCATTGTCAGCCTTGTCGTCCTGTAATCGATGCATGACTACCGTACTCCTCCTCCATCTACCGTATCCCCCTCTCCTCGTCCCCTACAGTACCTTCTCGATCTTCTTGGTCTTGGCGGCGACAACTTCGTCGTTCTCATCGATTTCCTTGTGAGATCTCTTCTCTGCTCTGGGAGCCTCCTCGGTCACGATCTGCTGCTCCTCAGTCGACATATCGATTGATTAGTTGAGTGGGTCCTGCAACGAAGGAAGAATGAGTACGGTAGGTCAGAGGAGGGGAGAGGGTACGGTAGGACGGGACGGATGAAACGATGAATGGGCATGGAAGAAGAATATGGAGGGGTGAATGAAGGAGAGAGGGGGGAGACAAGTGAGAGGAGTGATCATAAGAAGGTGGAGAGAGATTGAGGGAATGAAGAGGGAAGGAGTAAGAGAGGAGAGGAGGGAGGGGAGGAGGGGAGAGGTCGCGCAATGCCCATACATTGCATATTGCGTCAATTCGAACAGATGGGAGTGATCTGAAGAGAGGGGCGGAGCTATGGACTTAATCGAGTCCTGAGATTGAGAGAGAAGGGGAGGGGATAGGTGAGGACAGGGAATTATGCAAGTATCGAGAGAGACCCGTGCACCGTTATGGATATGAGTGGCAAGAATACCTTGCCTCCCCCGCACTCAGAGGGGGCGGGGTCAGAGGAGGGGGAGGGGGCGGAGTATGCAGCCAGAGGGATGCTCCGCCCCTTTCTTCGCACCCTCTGGCATTACTTGTATTCTCGTCAATGGAGGAATGAAGTGGGAGAGAGAGAGAGGGAGAGAGACTACTCTGGTTCTTTCCTCTACTCGTAATCCCCTTCTCTGTCCATTCAAAAGTGACCCCGTTGCATGTATTGGTCAGGCATCTAACGAGGGAGAGATTGCGCGGGAAACGTCCCCCCTCTCCCTCCCTCCTTCCGTTCCCTCATTGGGGAGGAGGTCATCGAACCAGCCTAGAAGAAGGCATCTGTTGACCATACTAGAGATGGAGGAAGGGTCCCTTTGATCTACCTCCTCTACCGTATCCCCCTCCCCTCCCCTCCCTTCTCACTTCTTAGCATCCCCTCATTATCACCTCAACTTCTCACCCCTCACAAGAGTGCATTCGACCTCCACTTGGCACTCTGCCATCATCAAATACTGTCGTCTCTTCTCACTCCACCCCCTCCTCCCTCCCTCTTTTACCTCACGACCCCTCCTCCTCCTCTGATCTTCTACTCCGATAACCCTTACTCACAAACGTGAAATCGTTGCCAATCGATTACCGTAGTTCCCTACTGGTATTGCTTTACTCTCTCTAGACTACGGTATTTGTGGGCACTCTCTCTCTCTCTCTCTCTGTGTATATCTCCACTGCATTCTCTCGTGTAGTACTGCCGTACTTCTCTTTCTCTCTCCATTCCATTCCTTCTTCCTTCTCCATCCATCCCTACTCTCCTCCCCCTATCAACCCCTCCCCCTCCCTTTCCTCTCTCCCCTCAGTCTCCTCTCCTTCCTCCGTCCCACTCTGCCACATCACATTCAGCTCTCTCTCCACTACATTTCATCCTCCTCGTCCACTACTAAAAACATTTAAACTAAATGAAATAAAATGAATAGATAGAGAGTGATGAAATAGAGCAGTTGTCTTCTCCCTTCCTCATTAGTCAATCTACACACTCTCATTACGCTAATTACTCCCCCAACTGTCATACCTCTACGGTCCTTCTCCCTCATAACTACCGTAATCCTCCGCTATAGCCCAATCGCTAGTGAAAATAGCCAAATAGTAGGTAAAATGCTGAAGTTTTCGTTCCGTGACGTCACGCTAGGAAGTAGAATCGAAAAGATGTAGAATCTACGACGCTCAATTCTACATCTGCAGTAAGATTTGAAAAACCCCTCTAGAATTGCCTTCCCCAATTCTCCCCTTCTAACGACTATTTCCTATTCTACAACTAATCGATAGGCTACAGTAACCGTAGGGGTACCTGACTGTGGTCTCGACACGATGTAGACGTGGAAGGGATGGTGAGAGGAGTACGGTAGTGAGGGTCGGTGGAGCGCAGAGTGGAGCAAAGGGGGGAAAGGAAGGGGGGAAAACGAGGGGAGGGGGAATCGAGGGGAGAAGGGGGGTTGGGCTCCCCCTCTCTCCCTTCTTTCCTTCTTCCCCCCATACCCCTTTCTACTCGCATCGAAAGAGAAGAAGGGGGGAAGGGACTAGAGAGGCTGTCTATCTCCTTCCTTCCATTCAACTCTCCTCCTCCCTCCCCTCTCTCCTTCCCTCCTCCCCCCTCCTTCTTCTCTCAATCGCCTTCTCCACTCGCATACGAGGGAAACGAGGCGAGAGAGAGCGTCGGATGAGAGACTTCAGACGAGTAGAAAAGGGAGGGAATGGGGAGATGGAGAGAGAGCAGACGAACAGACGGTAGTGAGGGAACACGCGGATGAGGAGAGGGAGAGACGAGTAGAGAGGATGAGGAAGTGTGTAGAGTGGAGAGAGTGGCGACGACGAGAGAGGAGAGACAGTGTGGTGGAAGGGGAGAGTCCGCGAGTGGGGGGAGGGATCACTCCGCCTCACCGCCCCTCGATCAATGGTCGCGGATGAGGACGCGGACGCGTTGCGACTACGAAGAGAGAGGGAGGAGGGAGGGGAGGGAAGATGGAAGGGGGAGGAGGGGAATGGGATGGCGATTGAGGGAAGGAAAGAGAAGAAGAAGAGGGAAGGGAAGGTCGATCACCACCCCTTCTCTCCTCTTCTTCTTCTTTATTCTAAAGGACGAGAAGGAGGAGGTAGAGATGGATGGTCTAGTGGAAGGAATAGAGGATTGGAACAAAGAATGCGAGACATCTAACGAATCGCCAAGTTTAAACTACGGAATAATCTTTGAACTACAGTGATTCATAGCTATTTCCCCATTCAAACGAGAGGATTACTGTAGATGACACTCCTTCAATGTGCTGGAATGGTCTCACTCGCCTCTAATCTATATTTCTTTCAACTAATATAATATTTTCCTCTCCCTTTTCCTCCTCTTATCCTCGATAACGACTCGTATGGCCTCTTCTTTCTCTTTCGATCAGAAGGGAGGAGAGAGATGGGAATAATCACTATGACACGCACCACTACATGTACACAGATGGAGTGGGATGACCAATCGAGGGAAGAGAAGGGGAGAAAGCATCGATAAGAGAAGGCCATACACTTCAATATTCGAAGAGGTATCAAACGAATTGCAATCAATGAATCAATCCACGTACAAATATTGAAAATCAACTTTAATATTCTTTTGTGGATATTTCACGATGAGAACATTTAGATCAACAAAGAATTAACAATGAGCAGCGTGCTACAGGATGCATCGGAACGAACAACAATCGATGTGGATTCTGTAGAAACAAATAACGACTGATACAGAAAACAATTTGATCTACCGAGGGAGGGTACTAGCCAGGCAGTAAAGTGTAATGCAGCAAATTCATAGTGGTGAGATATCTTACTAGTGATGAGATCTTTTCATTCTAATTTAGACATTCCTTCCCTTCTTCCTCAGTCTTTCCAACTTCTTATCGCTCTTCATATCCTTTCTCTTCTCAAGATTCTTCTCTCTGAAAAAGAAAGGAGAATGGAATTATTGAGAGGTGGAGCCATCAAGAAAACGAGAAATGTGAGGAAGGGAAAGGGATTCATTTCTTCTCCCGAGAAAGAGGAAAAGAATTTGAGGTTAGTATCCTCACAAATAAAGCGACGCCAGCCAGCACAGATTATACCACCACACATACTACACTACAATTCCCTAGAGAACTCGAGAAAGAGACTTCTAATAGTACAAAATCATTCTATTTTTCTCCCGATATCTTACCTCTTATCGACCTTCTTGGACATCTTATCCTCAACAGTCTTCATTCTCGATTCCCATTTCTCCTTAGTCTTTTCCTTTCGTTTCTCCTTCCTCTTCGCTCCCTTCTTCAGTAGTTCGATATTGTCCTGAGATTTATCAATATATTCTTCCATTTATCGATTGATAAGTATGTCTTATATCAAACGAATGGCCAATAATTCGTCCATCTCTCCTCTCTACTTACCTTAACCTTCTGTCCCTCAGCCATATTCATGGCCTTGTTCCACTTGATATGCTCTTCCATCTTATCAGCCTTCTCAGGATTCTTCTCACTGTAATTCACACACCATAAATAAGAAGAGCGTGTCACGTAATTATTGAGCAAACAATATCTCACTAAATTGGCGGGAGAAACACGAGTCAACCATGTATTAGAGAGACTTTAAATATGCACTCACCGAACTTTATCGATTCTTTCCTTTCTCTTTTCAGCCTTCTCAATCAATCGATTGTAGTCTCTGCCAGTGAATTTGTCGCGTTTCTCGGCCTTCGTCGCCTAAACAATTATCAAAATTGTAAAAAAATTGAAATAATAAGAAAATGACATAAATATATTATTTCTGATAGCAATCTGATACCTTCTGCTTATCCTCTCTGACGATATAATCAAACTTGGAGTAGACAATCTTTCCATCATCAGTCTTCGGCAGTTCAGTCTTCACTGTCACTTCCGTTTTCACTTCCTTCTCATCACTGAAGGGGGAAACAATAATATTCTCATGTGACAATATCAGGTGAACTGAGCATACCATGTATCAAACACGTTCAATGTGAACATGAACACATTGAATCGCACAGTTGATACCCCATGACTCATCTCTCACTCTTCTCTACTCACCTCTTCACCACTGCATCCTGAGTTCCCTTCTGCTTCTCAATCGTACGACGCTGTTTAAGCTTCAGTTTGGACATACTAAAATACATATTTGTTAAGATATTTAAAAATAGTTTAATGCAAGTATTTGCTAAACGCACCGTCTCTTCGCCCTCTTCTCCTCATCATACTGCTCCACTGTCTTCTTTCCCACCCTCGATTCTAGAATGAGACGATAGTATCAAAGCGAGACAAGAAACATCCGGTATGAATCTAACGAGTCCAAAGTATCGCCTAACTTACTCTTCATGAGTGCAATCTTCTGCTGCAATCTCTCCATTGCAATTCTCCTTCCATCGAGGGGATCAACCTTGGCGAAATCGATCGGAGCCAACTTCTGCAATTATATTGTTTCAATGGGTTATTATTTGAGAAAATACAAATACAAAAATTGCTGGAGCAACTTGAGATAGTTTAAATTCGTCACACCCACCGGCATCTTCGCAGCTCTTTCCTCATCTTCCTCTGCCTTTCTCTTCTTCTTCTCTGCCACATTCTTCGCCTTTGGCTGAGTAACGTCGTCACTGCAATATTTGTGATGAGACCACGGATGAAAAATCCATTTCGAGTTTGAGATATCATTGGCCACATAAAATTCGCAATGCATTACAATAATATATAAACGTTTCATAATTTTGCTTTTCCTTTCAGCATACTTTTTCTTATTCTCCTTCTCCTTCTTCTTATCATCATCCTTCTCCTCATCTCCACTCTCCTCCATCTCTTCATCACTCTCATCTCCATCTTCTTCCACTTCATCTCCACTCTCTTCTTCCTCTTCATCAACTGCCTTCGCCAATCCGATCGAGAAACGTTTCTCCTGTAAAAATGGACAATATAAAAACACATCAAAGATCACTATTACACATTTTTAACATTTTAGATGTATTATTAGCTATAGAATGTCGTACTTCCTTCTTCTTATCTTCCTTAGTCTCTTCCACTTCCATCTCCTCGTCTTCTTCAGATTCAGATCCATCCTCTTCCTCCTCTTCTTCGGATTCTGACTCGTCTACTTCCATCGCCTGAATAAAATATTTACATTTCCATTCAGACCATGTTTTTAATAATTTGAAAAAAAAGGTCAACAAAACAAAATCCCAACCTGGGGTTGCTTCTTCTTCTCAGTTTTAACTTCCTTCTTCTCTGTCTTTTCCTTCTCTCCATCCTTCTTCTTCTCCTCTCCCTTCTTCTTTGCTGCTTCCACCTTCTGTTTATGTTCCTTCTTCAGCTGACCCTCACTCTGCAATTAAAACGTGAGAATAAATAATTTCGACGAATAAAAATTAGAACAAATAATTGAGCATATTAATTAATTGTACCTTTCTGGCGGTTGGTCTCGCAGCGTCTCCTGATCCACTCGCCTTGAGCCATTCTAACACCTGATAACGCATCGGTAATTACTTAAATGAAATATGAATAATTAACCTCTCCGACAGTCTCGCAGACTCCTCCCAATCCTCGTGCCAACTTCTGCTTCGATGCTTTTGTCATCAATGATTTTGCATCTAAAATTAAATAAATTACAATTTAGAAAATGGCTAAAGTCAGCGTTTTTTCAATGGTTCATCAAGCTCTTCGTCTACCTTTAGTGAGCTGCTGGTTGACCAATCTGTGTTTTCTCTGCTTCAGTCTTTCTTGGACACTCTCATCGAATCCCCAGTTAGCGACGGGTATCAGATTGCATATCGATAGCATACGGCTGCAATGTGATTACTGATCCTTAATTCGTAGAGAGTAAGACCACCAATAAAATATAAAGTCGAAGGTCATACCTGTCAGTCTCGGCAATTCTGGCCAGTAAGGCGGGATCAACCGCAGTACTCGCTCCATCCACTTCTGGGGCTGGTACCATAACTACGAAGAATTGATAAGCATTATCACAAGTAATTCACTGAAATACTTTGTGGAATCAAACCACTAAATAAATCAACAGTATACTAAAAATGCACAAAATTTTGAATATATTTATCAATAGATCCTACATTTCCTAAGTTTATTCTGCAATCACAAACAATATATTGCTAATCATACAGCCCTAGAAACAAGATTGCCATCTAGAGAACAACACTCAAAGCATAAAGTAAATTATAAAGATAATGAAGAATATACCCGATATATGGAAAATAAAGGAAATCAGCGGCTGCAATCAGAAAGAAGAGACAATCAACAACAATCGAAAAGACGGAATACTCGACTAGATTTGAAAGAAGAGACGGGATTGGAGAAGTGACCGGAACACTAGGTGAACACTGAGCTAGATAAAGGATCGAGTGACCGGAACAATATTTTACGAAACACTGAGCTCATTCAAAACAACGGGAAACATTTGAGCTCCTTCTGGGAAATAATGAGATCATGACTAGACAAAACAGCGCTAAAGTGAGACAACTATGAAGCTCTTCTATAGAAGGGGAGCGAGACGCTCAAACCCAACTGAAAAGTGATTAAACGGGTATCAATTCAGATGATAGCCGAGTGAGAACAAGTTCCGTCCGTTGTTCTAATTGGATCCAGATATCATCAGCCAATTCTTCAATCGACGTGTATCGAACTCGTCGAAGATTGAAGATATCCATTACAAACGCTTGAATTTGATCCTGAATCGAATCAAATGTTTTCGAATCAGTTGAAAGTGATGAAAAATAAATACCTTGAAATAAAGACACAGATCTCTGACTACATCATCAGTTCCAAGGAAACCGAGAGTTATCGCGGGAGAAACAGTCTCAGAGATGTTGTAGAAATGAGCTATGAATCCTTCGGCGTACTGGAAAAAAATAAACTCTTACAATTAATAAGAAAAAAGAGTTTGGAAAAGTTATTTGAAAAAAAAAAACATACGATTAGTCGCTGTCTTTTCTTCTTCAGCATACTCCACACTATCGTGGAAATAGTAGAGTATTTCATCGATTGAGAGAGGAAATAGTTTCGAGTCACCGAGAAGATTGCAGAGGGAGGATTCTGAATATTTATAAAATGCCTCGTGTAAAAAATTTCATTCTCGACTTATGAAATAAACATGTTAACAAAAAGAAAGAAGATGATGCAAGTATCAACCTTTAGATCGTCGAACGCATCGAGAAGCATGAAATCGAGAAGGACGTCCCAGAATGAGACCACAACCACCTGCGAGTTACGAATAGCAAATTGGGGGAAAAGTAACCAAATACTATACTTACTCCTCTGGATGCTAATTCTTTCGCTATCATATCCTGATTCTGTTCCCTCCCACAGAACTCCATCATATCATCGAATGCCTTATAGAACGGCTTAGGATCCTGCTTCGAGTGCCTAAAAATACTCATGATCAAAGGTCAAGTAGGTATGCCATGGACATTGTTTGAGAGCGAATACTGCCTCTATATCAACCATAATGCAGATATCTTTATTCGCTCTTTTTTGTGATATGGGCCGCCCTTAGGTCAAAAAACAAATAATTTACAAAAATGAATGGTGGAATAAATGGTGTACATATTATCATTTTTTAAATCGAACAAACGGCTATTTTTTAATCAAATTTTAAAATTTTCTGTATTTTTTAGATACGGTCCCGGTCCGAAAATATTTTTCTTACGCAAGCAGGCCTCTAAATTAATATTTTAAAATTCAAAACGCAGGTAGGGTTTACTCAAATTTAAAAAAATTTATTATGCTTTCTTTGAGATACTAACCCACCCCCCTCCCCCTAATATTTTTCCCAGGGATGCAGGCCTCGATATTTTATTTACAAACCCAAAGCGCAGGTAGGGTGTACTAAAAAATTTCAATTACGCTACATTTGAGATACGGACCCCCCCCCCTCCCGGCAGGAAATATTTTTCCCAAGCATGCAGGACTCTAAATTAATATTTTAAAATTCAAAGCGCAGGTAGGGTTTACTCAAATTTTCAATTATGTTGTCTACGCGATACGGACCCCCCCCCACCCTGGCCGGAAATATTTTTCCCAAGCATGCAGGACTCCAAATTAATATTTTAAAATTCAAAGCGCAGGTGGGTTTTACTCAAATTTTTTTTTCCTGTTTTCGACATACTGCCTCTAATAGATGGAATAATGTTTTTCCTAATAAAAAAAGGTTGCAAGGATAGAGGGCCTCAAAATAAGTAGCCCTTGCCCCGCGCAAAGTAAAAAATTTCCGATAGGAAATTTCGGGAAGGGTACGCTACTTGCAATTTAGTAATCGAACCTTGTTCATGAATTCATGAAGTAATACGGATATTAATGTTATTTAGATAGTCGAGAGGACGTGGCATAAATTATAAACTCACTTCATGATATCACCAAGTAGTTGTCTTCCAGACTTGGCAAGCCACAATCTACGGTGTTCATCTTTCAACATTACCTTAACCGAAGTACTTTAATAGTTAAATACGTAAGGTAAGAAGAAAGGTATAAACGGCGAGATCTATGAGCGAGAGCGGGAGAGAAATATACGCACCTCGAATGCCTCTCGTAGACAGTACACCTTCGCAGCGAATTCCGTCTCACTCTCGCATTGTGTAAACTCAGCACGAGGCTTACGGTAGAAGACCTGAGATATAATTGCATTGCTCAAATAGTAGTAACAATTTGCATGATAATTGTATCGCTTCTCATAAAAAAACGCAATAGTGCCCAACCTCTCCGGCCGTAGCTCTCTCCAGTCCAGTCTCGTACAAAATCAGTTTCGATCTATCTATATCGAGATCTTCCCCGATATCTTCGTCAGCGTTCGGAGGCTAGAAATTAATATGTTGAGATCATGTAACCAATGAGTTGTTTGGATTAAAGTTTTAGAAAGTAACTGACGAAATCCTCGAATGCGGACATGAAGGAATCATCGGAGAGCACAGAGAGAGTGCCAGCACGAGGAGATTGATATCCAGCGAGCACTGAAGAAACTGATCCTGAAAGAGTCATGGCCTCAATCATTCCCGTTTTCATACATTCTCCGCTTGCTCTATAAACAACAAAAAAAATAACAAACCGTAATCATCTCCTCCTCCTGATCCTCCATCAGCAACTAGTCGTTGAATATCCGTCTCGAGGACCTTGAGACGATCGAGTACTGACTGTACCATCTCAGCACGATTGCGGTCCTGCACAAAAATATGAATTTATCAATCGTATCGTGTCGAATAAAGTGCAAAAATAGATGAAGATATATAAAATATTTTATAGATGCATAATTTACCTTATCGGAACGATTCCTGACTAACTCGAGATTAGTAAATGCTCGTTCGAGATTTTTCGTCAACTCCTGACATGTTTCCAAACCTGAAAAGATAAACGAATAACCGCAATTAAAATTATATAAAATGAATCACTAACCAACAACTAGATCTGCTTCTAGTGGAGGAACAGTACTGCTGATTGTCGAGTGTCTTACTCGTGGAGGTCTAGAAGAGGTACTTGGAGGAAGGGCTGAACCCCGCTCACTCGGAGTATGACGCGCGTATGACATGTCTGCAAGAAGCGACGCGTGGTTATTGCAAGCATTAAATAAACCAGGAACAGCCTCGAATTAAAGGACATTTTTTAAACCAAAAATGTGTACCAAGAGAACGTCTTACTCGATTCTGGTCGAACTTCTGGTTGTGTCAACGAAGCAGCCGGTGTACCATTTGCTCGTACAACGTTTGCTTTTGCTTGTCTCCAAAATATCCTGAAAACAATCATGAATTGTGTTCTGATTAATAAATTATACCTCCTGAACAAGTAGAAGAGAGTAACTACGCCAACTCCTGAGATGATTGCGAACTGTGTTGTTCGCGATGACAACCCGTGGCCTCCACCACGACCGCTCATCACTGCAAATGATAAAAATGAGAAGAAGACTTAGTTTAAAAGAACGCGAATGCGATAACGAGAAGATGAAGGTGGTACGAGCTTGTATTACTGTCACAGCATCATGAAACTGTCAAACATAAGTTTGCGAATGCTGCGAACACGATAAAAACATGTACAAAACACAACAATCAATCGATAATGCTTAAAATGAAAATACTGTATTTTTCGAGTGACCGGTATTCAATTGGCTAAACAGGGAAATCGTTGGAAGACCTAACTGAAATGGCGGGAAATTTTAGATAATGATTTATCGATCTACCTCTGTTATTCAAGTTGAATTTAAATTAATTTTATTGCTATTTCGCTCTCAGAATATTTAGCGCTCATGTCCCTTTTATAATTTATCTTCCGTGTTACACTCCCAGCTTTTTGAGGGTTTCGGTAGATCACATCAGACATCGTTGTCATGACTCCAATTTTTTTGCACGTATCTCCTCTCGAACGTTCGAGAACTGCATCACGCTGTTCGGCTGGCACTTATTCCAAACAAGAAAAGAACCTTGATCATCGGGATTAGTTGCTCACAGTTGTATGCACTCGGGACACAAAATATCACAGATGTGCCCACTTTTCTTTGGTTGTCACTCGTCTCCGATAAGATACCAACTCCATTCTCTCGTTTATTCTTGTTCCTGTCGTGTTTGTCTGTCTGTCCCCAATTGTTTGTTGCTGTGTTCTATGATCTAAGTCTTCCTTTCAAGATGATTAAACTAGTTGTCCACTCGTTGCTTCTGGCTGGATTCCTCCACACTTGGTTAGTTTATCAATCTTAGAACTCAATGATTCAGAACTAGTTGTGTGTTATTCAAGATTAATTGCATCACATTTTAAGTCATATTAAATTGAAGGTATCTCGACTACAAATATCTTCCTCCCTCTGCCCTTCTCATCGAGGGTCAACCACTATCTCGACTAGGATGGCTTACCATGATCGATATGGTCTGTACTGAATCACTCGAAATACTGATCACAGGACATGCGTTGTAATCTGTGTTCAATGTGTTGTGATCATTATTTGAATGTAGCGAAGTAAGGTCGGAATGAGTGGAGCTTCACGAGATTGGATTCTTATCTGCTTGTATTTTAGACTCTTCAAACGATCTACCACTTTGTCGCTATTCTCGTTGTTCTCTTCGGATTCCAGGTATCGGATTTCTTTAATCAATCTTTCATCGATCGATGCAGGAATGCACTAAGTTTTTAATAGTTCAATCACCATTGTCATTCATTCCAGGAGTCATGCCGTCGCTTCAAATTCTTCGGTCAAGTTCTAGTTGGACCAATCGGAGTGGTGAGCACTGTGTTCTCGTTGTAATCACTGAAATTCTTAAATGAGAATGTGTAGAATTCGAAATCGGAGTCAGAATTCGTATATCACTTTAAATATGTATTTTCAGGCAGTGGCAGTTCTCTTCTGGGGGCTGTGGACATTCGATCCCCACACTTTGGCCAAGGATGCAACTGCTATGAAATTGGTTGAGATTCGACCATGGAATCACGGACTGGTGCGTTCTCTTGAGGAGTAGATTCTCCTCATCGACGTCTCTCTCTCCCTTCAGCACACTCTCCCTGCCATCTCAGCCTTCATCGATGTCATCATCTGGCGTCGTCCCAATCCCAATTTCTCGTGTGTATTCAAGACCATCATCGGATTCGTCTTTGTCTACATCGGAGAGTGAGTGGATTCATCTTGCTAACATTAAGAAACTAGAGTAATCTGTCATTCATTCAGTATCTACCTCATCAACTATCTGAGTGGGGGCAATTGGCCATATCCCATTCTCGCCCAATTGGATACTGTGGGAAGAATCGCATTCTACGCATTTGCCATGTCAGTTTTCTTATTTCTTTAGTCTTGTCTCATTCTCTCTCCGTCCTCATTTCTTCCTCCTTCAGAGCGATCGTTCTTGCCTGCTATGGAGTTCTCGCTCTCTTCAATCGACTCGTCCATGGAGATCTCTCAGAGAAGGAAAAGACGAAGAGACAGTAGATTTGAACCATTTGATTGTACCATACTAAAATAATAGAGATCTATAAATTATTCATAATACGCTATTGTTCATTCAATGCAGTAACTACATCTCGTTTATTGCTGGAAGTCTAGATATGAGATGGAAGGGGTCTCCCTTTCAGACAGTCTCTCTGCTTCCAGTGGTACTCTTGCTACTCTTAGCAGGAGTGGAAGGGAGGGGAGTATTGGTTCCACTCTTGGGAAGGGGAGCATCAGGATACGTCTTCTTGATCAAATTGTGTGTGTGACCACCAATCTTCACGTGAATCTGTCAATCGATGGGTTACGGTGGACCATCACTCTACAGTATACCTCAACTTCCGTGCCTTCCTTCGACTCGAGCAGTTGTCCGACGAGATCTACAATATCGATTGTTTACCTTATTCAGACTACCGTAACCCACTGGTGACGAGTTTGCCGAGAATGGCAGCGTGACTCTGATTGAGTGCCTTTCTCTTCATCTGTCGCTGCGAGGAGGGAGTGGCGAATACGGTAACTTTGCCCTGAACGAAAGGAAGGATTACGGTGTCCGTCAATCGATACCTTGGTCTTGGCCAGATTGAGTTGACTGGATGGTTTGGCTGCTTCTGCTGCTAACCATTCATCATCGGAACACATGGGAACTACTTGACCGAAGGATGACCTGAGAGATCAAAGATCAGAGCGAGATTGGATCATCATCCAACATGGGACTTCTGGGTCCTTTGGCAGTCGTCTCCTTCTCAGTTTTCTCTTTCGAATCAGTCTTCTCATCGGATCCAGACCTCTCCTTGGATGACATTGGCTCACTACTGGGTTGAAGAGTGTATTCTCCTGCAGAGATCAAAGATCAGACATGGGTGGAGGAGATCGTACCGTATTTTTTGGAAGACATCACCGACCTCTTCCTTCTTCCACGTGATGAGAGAATGAGTGGAGAATGAAGTGAGAAGAAGGGAGAGGATAAGTGAATCAACTTGTCAGCGTATGTGATTAACCTAGTCAATCTGTATATTTTTCCAAATTCATTAATCATTATTTTGCAAGTTATTGACAATTGAATAATGAAAGTCTCATCGGTATCAGAAGAGCAGTACACGTCACTACTTCAAATATTATTATTTGTCCTTATCTCAGCCCCCTCGAGGGAGGGAAACAAACCATTGAAACTGACCTATTGTGAGTCACAATGTAAAACAACAACAGCAACATGTTTTTGACACCTCGAGATGAGTCGAGTATAAAAGAGGGATAGATGGAAGGGTAGATCACACTCATCCCTCACGATGACTTCTTCACTTCTTCTCCTTGTCTCCTTCACTCCATTCATCACTTCATTCGTTCTCCCTCCTCGTAAGTCCCTTCTCCCTTCCTCTTTAATCTTTGATCTCTCAGATCGTCCTAATATTCCCGTCACTCTTCCTCCTTCTCATCACCGTCGAACTGTCGATTTCACCTTTGGAGTGAATGAAGTCACTCCCGAAGCTCCGCCCACTTTCGTAGTCAACGATGGATTGACTCCTGAACAGAGAGTGACCTTCGGAATGAATGACGAAGACGTGACCTTCGCATCGAGAGACGTCGTCACTCCTGAATCTCTTGTGGTGACTATGGAAGACGACGAAGGAGTGACTCCTCGTGACTCGATCAGTGACTCTCATCATGGAACGGACAGTGTCTCCTTCGATGGACTGACAGTCGGTCATCGTCGTTCCCCTCCTCCTCTCTTCACAGAGGGAATTATCCGTCCCATCACTCGTATCTTCCCCACGGAACCTCCCATGGTGGAGTGAGACACCCATTAATCTTATCTGTTTGTACATTACTGCTCGTATTATCTATGTGTCCATGTACATATTGTACCATTGATAAAACAATTCACAAAAAGAACTTGTTTATTCGACTCGAATAGTCTTGAAATGGGAAATGATTGATTACTTTCCACTTTTCTTCTTGAGGGACGAATCGACCGTGTTACTTCCCTTGGTCTCTGCTTTATTCTCAGACTCTTTCGATTCCACCTTCAATCAGATTCATCATCTCTTCATTCTCTCCTTCTCCTCTAACCTTCGATGCATTCGTCACTCCTTGTCCTTCTTCATTCTCATTCTCATCAGTTGGGTCGATCGCCGTGTGTTCTGCTGGTCCCTCTCCAGTATTCGCATCTCAATGCGTTGATCAAGAACAATGGTCAAAGATATTTGATACATCATCTAAAATGGAGCAAATTCTTGAATTCTCACCTGGTTTCGTCTTGTTATCTTCCCCTTTTATCAATTTATTCCGTGTGAATCGAACTGAAAGGAGAAAAAGGCTCTTCATTGTGAAGAATCCACTCACGTTTCCTTCTTAGAAATGAGACAATTCTCGGGAAGGTGAGATATGTGAGGAAAGTGGTCTGAGATGGATGGATGAAGGAGGGGGGAGAGGAAGGGTGGAACTAACGGCAATGGTCATATTGAGAGCGATGAGAAAGGAAAGATTCTCCCAGAATGGAACAATCCGTTGCGCATAATCCTTTGGCGACCAGTTTCCTTAATGAAGAATATGGTCATAATTCTTCTCCATTCACTAACGAATAGTTCTTAAAGGAGTGTCAAGTCCATTCGTGAATTCTGCTGAATGGAACTTTGCTCCTTTCGAGAATAAATCGTAGAGAAACTGAAGACAAAATGGAATAATAGAGTGAATTGAATGGAGACCGACGTCCTCTCCATAGGTCTGCACTGTGAATCGACAGTAGTGAAGAGTGGATGAAATATCGTAGGGAGAGGGAACATCCAGATTCAATTGATATCCTTCCACTCGACCAAGTGGAGAAGCGAAGAATATCTGTACCATTACAGTACCCCATTGTCTTCCCTTCGAGACCTCCTCACCCCCGTATCAATGTTTCCCCTCCTCTTGTCCAGAGCATTGGGGAATGTGCAGGAGAGTTTGATGTACTCGTGATATTTGAGGGTTAGATCTCCCCTTCCTTGCATCTCAATTTCATACGATAGACGAGTGATTTTTCTGCGAAGAAATTTATTGAAAGATGGGAAAAAAGACGGAGTGAACCTGACTGTGAATCCGGCACAAAACTTGTGAGGAGTGAGTGATTCGGGTCGTCTTTCATCAATGCGATACAATCTTTCGGGTTTCTCAGTTGGGCTGACATTAGGGTTGTTGACGCAATTCGCATCGATTACACACGTTTTCTGAAATGGAGAAGTGAGCAAATGAAGGAGAGACAAGAGACTATTTATTGAATCGTAAGGAAAAATGAGTGAGAGAGGATCTCAAAGTCCAAATATTTCCATAGTGAATAAACTATGTAGGGAATAAATCGTACCTCATTACCGACACACGTATCGAAATCGATCACTTTGACGATGTTGATGGATTCGAAGGAAAGAGAGAAAGGAAGGAAGAGAAGAAGGAGGAAGAGAGATGGGCCACTCATCAAGAGAGATGAAGAGGGGAATGACGAAGAAACCATCGAGGAGAGAAGACAATTATTCATTTAGATGCAAATTGGTAGAAGAGTGAATTTTAAAATTGTTTTCATAACCTAAGATAATCTCTGAATTGGGAAAACGTCAATTCCAGAAATGTAATGGACAATTTTTACTGGTATCGCGAACGTATGCCAAATCCATGTTGTTATTTGTGCTTTCAAAAATGTGTTCCAAGGGTGTACTCTACATAGAAGAGTAATCCTTTCCATAAGACGGAAGACAAATGATGAGGGGGTACACTCTTTCGAAGGATTCCTTCGCCCTTCTTCTGCCTTTGCACTGACTTCCACTGAAGTTTCAACCATTAATATCCGTCTGTTCTCACAGTAACCAGAAGCGTTATCATTTCGATTTACTGCCAGCTTTCAAATCGTCAGCATAATTTTATTCATTTGTTCCTAAGCCCATAATTTCTGTCAGTCTCCAGAATCTCTCCTCCCTTTTCTTATCAGTTGAATGGTCAATGTCTCTTTATGATTCCTCCTTCATATGATTCATATTCCATGGATGGGTCGTCCTCCTCTTTGACTCACTTCCAATTCCTCTTCATCAAGGGACAGTTTCACCTTGAAAACTAACTGTTTTGACTGTTCCGCCCCTCTTTCTGTGAGCCGTTCTAACTTTTTTTTAAACAAAAACAATTCAAGAAAGCAATATCTGCAGATCTGGAATTTCTTTCTCCTTTTCACATCTCTCGCTCACATTCTCTTGTATTCTCTCTACTTCATCGACCCCGTGAAGACTGTCGATTGATCTCGATTACTCCTAATTATTCTTTATTCCATTCCATGTCATCACTTCTTCCTCTTCTCTGCTCGTGTCGTCAATGAAAACAAATAAACAACTTGTTTTTACCTTTGCCCAACTCGATTTTGCAACGATGTAGATCTAGATCACGCGAATGTTGCAATGCCATTTAGTAATGTTCCACTTTAACAAATGACAATTGATCTTTTGGACAGTATATCTCTAGGAAGAAGACAATTATGAAGAATTATCCGCAATGTTCTGGAGAATTTCGAAAACCTCGACGAATACAACGATGACAACGAAGGGATAAGCAACTGGATATCCCCATGAAGAGAATTGAGAGAGGTGTTAGTACGAGTTCGGTTTGAAACGTCTCCATTCTTTATTCCGAAATGTTGTGTTGATCTACCAATGATCGTTGATCTTTGGTTTTCTCTCTTCTCTACTTAGGAGGAGCCATTTGAGAAGGGCCGCCTCCCTCTTTCTGACTTTCAGGCACTGCAATTTATTATTTTTGTATTTTCGAAAATATATTCCTCACCCTTGAAGAAATCGTCAGCATTTTGTTCCTTTTCAGCGTCGAGAACTTTATTCATCGATCGAACCGATTGAGATTTCAGATTTTCGTATGCCTAAACGATTAATCGATTATCGATCGATGATGACTACCGTACCCCATCATCGACTGGCGCTCCCACCACGGGTTCCTTCCTGTCTTCAGTCGGAGTCTGCAAGGGGATACGGTATCGATCGATCGGGGCTACCGTACTTTAGCCTGTGCCAATTTGATCATCGTTTCGGGACCCGCTCTGACTGTGACGCCTTCCTTCGGATCCTAGAAGGAGATTGATTCGAGGGTAGAGAGGGAGAGGGAATACCTTCATCTGACTCTCTCCTCCATTTGGAGTCTGCTGCTGCTGAGAGACAGGATCGGCCACGCTTGGTTGAGCCTCAGGAGCAGAATTCTGCAAGCATCTTCCCTCCTCCCTCTCCCTCTTCTCTCCCTCACTTGACTGGGCGCAGAAGGTGGTTGGGCAGATTCAGATTCCATCTGGAAGGAAGGAGGGCGGTCGTTGTCTTTGTTAGAGGAAGAAGACGTACGACGGCAGGAAGAAGTCCCTCGTCTGAGTCATCCAGATACATGTACGTTGGAGGAGGAGAGGTACGTTGACCAGAGTATCTGAGAAGGAAGGCTTCTTTGAGGAGACTCACTTGTGAGTGAACTCGAATGACCTGTCGAAGATGTATGATTTAGTTGGTCGAAGAAGGAAGGAAATGAGAATGCTCATTATGAGAACTTCCAATGAATAGAGGAAGAAGAGAACGTCTGCAATAGAAGGGACTGTTCAGCAGATTGCTCAGCAGATCTTACAGATTGATGCAGAGAAGTGTGCAACAAGCAAATTTGAGGGGAAGATAGATGAAGGGTAGACCTTGATGAAGGAGAGAAGATCGAAAGCTGTCCTAAACAAATTTTTTTGAAAATATTTCTTCTGATCCTGTCACTTTTGGAATGTAATCAAAGTCTGCGACCAATCGACCATCATGAACAAATATTGGAATCGAAACTTCTTCGAATTTTCCTGAATTTATCCATTTCTTCTCCATCCATGACGTGTCTTCACTCACTCTATTCACGGCTGAGATCGCATACGAGAAATAAAGGGCGATCGTCGTAGAAACGACGGAGATTGTATGGGAAACGAAGAACCATCTGAAATGAAAGGGGAAAGCGTCATTGACATCACGTTTCCTTGGATAATAGGTGAATTCAACGATTAGTCGATGTTGAATAAAAGCGTACGCGTGATTGAGTGTTCCGATCTCTCGATATACACAGATATCGATGATCATAAGGACAACTCGAACGATGCACGTCTGAGAGACGACCATTTCGAAGCGAGAGATGTTATCACTGAAGGAAGAATGGAGGGACGAAGAAGAGAGGGGACGGACACTGTCGGAGCAAAGGACGGAAAACACTTGTTGAAGAAGCAGAAGGGAAAGAACTGAAATTGATCTTTGATCTTTGGTCTTAGAGATCAAAGATCAAACCGTGAATCGAATCCTCTCATTATTCATCACAAGCATCTTCGATAGTGTTACTCTTCCTCCGTTGATATTGAACATGACATCGAGAGCTATTCGAATGGCCAACATGTGATATCTGAAGTGATCTTTGATCTTTAGTCCCGAGATCAAAGATCACTTACGAGAGAATGACTCCATACATGAATGCTGCATTGCGGGGAGAGACCATTCCGAAGAAACAACAGAGGGACGAGATCTGAGAGGAGTACGGTAGGATGAGAGTACTGTAGTCTCCTACCGCACCGGATTGAGGAAGATGAGATAGTACATATTGTTCTTGAGTCGAATCACACTGATGTACTTGTATACGTGCAGAAACTAAAGGAAGGATCGAGTGAATGAACGAAAAGGGGGGAAACCTGGACGAAAGCGATAGCGAAGGTTAACAAGAAGCTAAAGAAGGTAGTGAATAGAAGACCAAAGTGAACTCGTGATTCTCCGTCCTTGAATCTCCACACGCCTGAGTACGGTAGAGTACGGTAGTCAGGGATATCGATCGCTCACTCTTCAACCAATCGGCCATTGCAATACTACTGTCCGTATCCGTCTGATTGCCGCCTTTCAGAAATTGCAATGATGAGAATTGATCCGTCGCCATAACGGATTACGATGGAGTACGGTAGGTCAGATGGTAGGTCAGAGAGATATCGGAGGAGTAGAGGGAGGAATACTGAAGAGAGAAGCCGACCGAGTGAAACGAGAGGAAGAGATGTGAATGAGGGAAGAATGAAGGTGAGAAAAAAGAGAAATTGATTCATTCTAACCAAATCTGTTTATGTATTCAAATTCTGTATTGCAAACCTCAACATGTATTTTGTTTTAAAGTCTGCAAAACTGAACTGTTGATTATGAGTATAAATGTACATGTACGACTCATTTCATAATATTCGATGGATCTTCCGACTTTCAAAAATGTAAAAAAATAATAGATGTGTACTATTAATTCGTTTTTTCGACAATAATATTCGATGTGAAAACTTAATATTTCAGGTAAAAGTATCTAGACAATATCCCCTTTCCAAAAGTCTTCCTTGCTGTTCACACTCACTATTCATCTGCACTCTCCTTCAACTTCTCTCGACTTCCCTCCACTTTGATCTCCTTTCCAATGCATAGACTGCCTGATTTCTGACAGAAATGTTGCCAAACCAATTATGGAGGGAAAGGTGAGAGGGGAAGGAGGAGAGAGAGGGGAGAGGGAGTAACTTGTCCGAGACTCTGATCAACCGTAAGTGATACGCTCTCTCTGGAGAAGGACCATTTACCGCATGCGGGTCAATCACTCCATTCACAGTGGAAATGTTGCGATTGGATGGGCGAGTCAATTGAATCGAATCCTTCGATGGAACTCTCCAATCTCTCTTTTCGGCCCTCGGAGTAGCCTCTAATAGCCATGTTTCTCAAGGTGAAAAAGAGTGAGAAACGCCGATTTACCCCACTCTTCTTGCCATAGAAGAGAGAATTCATTCCCACTCTTCTTTTACTGTGGATTATGAGTAGAAATGAAGATGAGTAGACATAATGAGATGATGCCAAGGACAAAATTCATTAGGGAGAGAAATGTTCATTCCATTGGTTGAATCACAGGACCAGATCCACCTAAACATCTGATTTATTCCATTAGGAATGTGCATGCTTATCTGCAGTTAGTCAATCATCTGCTCTTCCTCCTCTCCTCCTCTCCCCTCCTCTCCTTCGTATCTCTCCTCTAATCTACCTTCTGTCAACTGTCTCGACTGGCAGTAATGCAGAGAGGCAGTATTAATATCCCATTTGGTCATGACTCAAGGCCTTTCTCCATAATGAACAGTCTAAGTGAAGACAGGAAGTGGATCAATTCAAGAGTGAGAGGGGGGGGGATACTATTATGGAGTGAAGATGACCATGAAGGGACGATGAGTAGTGTCATCATTACAGTGAATGCGCCAATTTGTGGAGGAGAATTCAATGAAAACACTGAGGTCAAGTGGGTTGAATGGACGAAGAGGAACCTACTCTATCGATTCCCTTGATCTACCTCTGATCGATCTTCCCTTCTTCCCTCTAATAGCTCCGATTCAGTGACTGCAACGAAGCATAAACTTCTTCTTCTCTCAATTACTCTCACTTACCATACCCATAGAGAGACTCGCTCACTCCATTTAAAGAGGGGCGGAACTTGGCTTGTCTACGGTCGAGAGACACTCAAGGGGTGTCAATTCAACGCGATTTCAACATTTCTCTAGCCCCGTTCCGTAGATTCATTCCACAAAGGAATGGTCTCTTGACTCAATTACCCTCCAGTGATTCTTTCTGTGCCTATTCATTAACCTCTCCATCCATTCATTCTTCATTAGATTGCATCACTCATTTATAACAATTCCCTTCCGTCGGTCTTTCTTCTTGTCTCTCAAAGGGTCAAAAGGTGAGAGGGAACAGTCAACACCTGTGATATTCTTCCCCCCTCCACTCATTATCCACTCCTCTTTCGGCTCCATTCCATCACTGACACCACGCATCGTAAACGGCAGCTTTTCTCCTTTATCTCAATTCAACTCGGATTCATGCACGACAATGATCGAGAAGCCGTAACCTCCCCCCCCAGAATCCTCATGTCCCTCATTGTTCTTTCTCCGTCCATCTATCTAATCTGCAATGGAATTCATCGTCTCACGCGATTCCTCCAATAGAAGGCAACAATTCTCATTAGTCTTCCTCTCTCTCTCTCATTCTCCTCATAATTCGCCCGATTACTCTCCTTCTTCTTCATTTTCATTGCTCGTCCATGGTATTATTACCACCAGTTATTAGACTACCACCCCACCCTTCTCAGTATCATCATCGTACCATTCCCTCATACGGTAGTTTTACTGCATTCATAACTCACTAAAAGACAGCCAAAACATAGTTCCCTCTCTCCTCCATCATTCATGATCTACCTATCCATGTCAACCTCTCTCCTCTCAATCGTCCATTTTGTTCCACACTTGTGAGCATTCCTACTAACCGGCTATGATCACTTAACGGTCGCACTAATAGCCGGCCCTACCGTATTCTTCCCCTCTCTTCATTCACCGCTCCGATGAGTATCCATTTCACGCTGAAAGTTGCGAATTCCGAGTAAGCAAGTCTACTTCCTCTTCTCTCTCTCAATAGTCTCTGATACACTCTTCATTTCTCATACTCTATCTCATTCTTAACTCCGCCCCCTTTAGTCCCGCCCATCCAATCATCGTCCCTTTATGGCGTTTAGTCGCCCCCTTTCCCCCACTTTATCCCCTCCCCTTCCTACCGTATTCCCCTCGTCTCAAACTTCATTTCCCCATCTCTAATCAATCGATAATTGCAGAATGAGTCTTCTTGATCCTCGATCCTTCATTCTTTCTCCATTTCTCCAATTGGATCCTGCAGCGTTAGCCCTTCTTTCTCGACTTCCAACTCAAAATCTCGGAGGAGGAAAACTTCTTCCATCCAATAATTCATTCCGTATCTCTGATATTCTCGAATCTCCTCCAAGAGAAGAAAAAGGAAGTCCTACTGAAAATGGTAAGCATTTCTCGTTCCGAATTGATTGGGAGATTATCTTCTAATTGTTGAAACCAGATGAAAAGTTCCATGTACTCGAATCCTAGTGATGAATCCTGACAAAAGAATGCTCATTCTTGTGGAAATGTGTCTATTATTGGAGTTAGAGGTATTAGTAGGACTCTGAATGGAATTACACGATTGACAGGTCACGGATTAGTAAATAGAGGGCTTGTTACTCCATAGGGTCATCCCATCTGGATAGAAGGAGTACTGTAGACTGAGTATCGATTGGTAGATCAATGGAATCATTTCAGAATCAGAAGGAGAACGAATTCGTTCATCATCAGTTGAAAGTGGAAGAGATAGTCCTTCTCTTTCTGGAAAGAAAGCAAGAAAAGCTCGAACAATCTTCACTGATAAACAACTTCAAGAATTGGAGAATATGTTCGAGAAACACAAATATCTCTCAGTTCAAGATAGGATGGATCTGGCTCAAAGGATGGGACTTTCCGATACTCAAGTCAAGACATGGTACCAGAATAGAAGGTGAGATGGGTAGATCACTAGAGAGGAGTACTGTATTCCTTTTCTCAAATTGGAGTAACAGTCTAGTAATTGCCTCTTCTACTTAGCACCATTCTTCCCCTCTATTCCGATCTAGTCATCAATTTCCATCCCTCCAGTCATTCACCTCCCCCCCCCTCTCTTCCCCCTGTAATAACACACATAACGCTGCCTATTACTCGGCCCATATTTAGTGGAACGAAAACAATGTGGCCTCATTTTGATCAGCCTCTCCTCCTCTTATCCTACCGTAGTCTAAACAATCGCTTCAGTCTTCTCCTAATGGATTCTCTTCTCTTCTCCCCACTTTGAGTAATTTCACTCTATTATCGGCTCGAAGCTTCTCTCCATACACGCAATCCGAACGAATTTATCTAAATCAACACCCGCCCCCTAATTTTCTTCCTTCTTTCAACCAATTTGAGTGGATTGAGAGGATCCCTAATAGATTCCCCCTCTCCATTTTGGTGAAAGATGGGTCCGGATCGAGAAGGGAGGTAGAGGGGAGACGAGAGGTCTATCATCATCTTCATCATTCAATCTTCGTTGCAGGACCAAATGGAAGCGTCAGGCATCAGTGGGAATCGATCTCCTCAATGAAGCCGGCAATCTAGCTGCAGTCCAGAATCTCCTTCGAACGTCTCCCTACTGGAATAACTATCTCATGGCCATGCAGGTACCGTATACTACCGTATCCACCGGTGCACCACACCACGACGACTTTTCCCAATCATCGCCCCTTTGCAGTCATCGAATCCGGGTCTTCGAACGGAACTGGCTTCTCTTCCCTTCACTCTTCCTGGAGTTCTCCCCAATTCCCCTCCTCTTTCCCTCTCCATTCCTTCATCAGTCACTACTCCCATTCCTCCATTGCATTCATCCCCTTCCAAATCAGAGGAAAGTCCGATCGATGGAAGGAAGGATCCCATTGATTAGACATCCTTCTCTCTTCATTCTTCATTCCAAAGATGCCCATCCTAGTGCAACTGTCGTACCGGTCTTCCCCTCCCTGTACATAGCCACTTCCTCTTCATTCCCTCTCCATTCTCCTCTGGTATTTCTCTGATCTCTCTCGATAAATGAGTGCTTCCCTTCTCTCTAATGGTCATTTTAGACAGCTGGTAACAGGTGATATTCCACTGCATCCATTTCACTCCTTCTTACGTAATTCTAATTGGTTTATTGTTCCACCCATCAGTTGAGGTCATTTCCTGATCAGATCCTTATCTGGGTCTCGAGGGGAAATCTACCGTACTCCCTCTTCTTCCCTTCACTCATTAGTACCCTCAATCGTCTTCTTCTTCGGAAGACTTCCCCCTCACAATAGTCTCCCTTCTAGTCTCTGATGCCCCCTTTACACGACGAAATCATTCGCTTCGCTGATTTCCCGTCAGATTCCAATTCTTCCTTCAATGAATGGATTACGGTAACGAGGGAACGATGAATCGTAAACTGATTGGGGGCAATTGAGTCGTCGTTTAGAATGGGGGTGATCATCCTCTCAATTGATCGTCGCCTGTCAATAGGGAGGGATCATAACCATAATGGACTAACACAGTCTCACTCAACAATTATTGGTATTGGTACGAGGACATTCGGGGTCAATTCCCCCTTCCTCTCTCCTCCTTCCTCCTACTCCCTCCCCTTCCCTCTCGAAAGTGCCATGTCGATCCCATTGATGACTTGACTCTCCCGAATGGTAATCGACACTTCGAGAGATTCGAAATCGAGGCCACTTACTATTCTCTCTGCTTCCCTTGCCAATCTCTTCCTTGTTAGCTTCACCCCTTCAAGCCTCTAATTACTTCATTTTGTCTCCTCTCTCTTTGGGTGTCACTGAACAATTGGTTTAGAGCACGCATTTGACCGCCTTTACACCCATTAGTGATAGGGGGACTGAGAGGGAGGAGGAGGGGGAGACAGACGACTCCTTTTTCATCCGACTCATTATCCCATGTTCCAGCACTCAAAGTAATCGACGATTCGCTCTCTAATTAGTTCCTTTCTAAGGTCGATCGTCTAATTACAGTATCTGTGAATATCTTCTTCCCGAAGGGGAACTACAAAGAGTGGAGGAGTACATTGAATGTGTAGTGAAGTGGAAGGAAGGGAAGAGTCAATGAAGGGCGGTAGATCACAGAGGAGTTAATGACAGCTATCAAGGGCATGGGAATGACTAGAAAAGTGACTTCTCGATCGGTTGCTTGATTCGGAAAAGGCTTTTTGGAGCCTACTGCTCCATTTGCAGAACTCATTCGAAGAGACAAGAGATACAAAAAGAGGAGGGCGTGGAAATCGTCGTTATTGCCCTGTCAAGAGGCATCATTGCGCAATTCCCTTCCAATCAGAATGTTTCCAGTCAGTCTTGACGTTAGTCGACGCAATCTCCACCTGTTACAACGCACTCCAATCATCATTATCTCTTTATCTCAGACTGAGAAAAGGAATGGACAATTGCACAACGGGGTAAAGGGGTAGATCAGGTGAGAAAGGGAGAGGGAGACTACCGGTATTCGTGAATGGAATGGGGAATAACTCAGATCATGACTCAATGGCGGGAGATTTGGAAGAGTCGAGACTATGGTCGGATGAGGGAGAGACGGGTTTGGAATCGACTGCAGCTGAGACTTCGGAGGAAGAGTGTGAAGGAGTGGAAGAAGTGATTGAGATGGAAGGGAGGAAGGGAAGAAGGAGAGAGGGGGAACTCATTCCTCCCATCAATAGACTCTGCCAGTACGGATTCGTATGCAGCAAGTGCTGCACTGCTGCAAGATTCGTCCCATCCTGCAGCAATTCCGTCCCACTCGCAGCCTGTCGCTTCCATTTGGTCCTGAACGGAAGGATTACGGTGGGATTATCGATCAGTGGCACCCCGTCGAGGGCTAATCCGTCAAATTGGCTACAGTAATCCGGATGTCAAGTGGTGTAGTTTGGGGACGGGTGTCAATTGGATCTCGTGGTGTTTGGAGGGTGAAAGGGCGGAGTATTCGTCTATTCTGACAGCCGATCAGTGGATTGCGTGAGAAGAAGAGCGGTAATCTCTAATGGAAGAGAAGAGCAACAGATCTCATCTAAGAGATGACTATAGGAGGGAAGACGGCATCATGAATTCATAAGCACAATATGGGATGGGATGATTGGATCCCTTTATGAGACTCCCTCTCTATCCTAATTAGGACTGCCCATATTTGATATCCTGAAGAGGAAAGAGGCAGAGATGCACTAAAAAAGGGAAGCGACAAGTCAAGAGGAGCAATCTAGACATAATTGAATCAGGGGAACAAAGGAGATATTGGACCCCTAGTGATGATGGGAAAGAGAATGATGCTCACCTTCTATTCTGGTACCATGTCTTGACTTGAGTATCGGATAGTCCCATCCTTTGAGCCAGATCCATCCTGTCTTGAACTGAGAGATATTTGTGTTTCTCGAACATATTCTCCAATTCTTGAAGTTGTTTATCAGTGAAGATTGTTCGAGCTTTTCTTGCTTTCTTTCCAGAAAGAGAAGGACTATCTCTTCCACTTTCAACTGATGATGAACGAATTCGTTCTCCTTCTGATTCTGAAATGAATCCATTGATCTACCAATCGATACTCAATCTACAGTACTCCTTCTTTCCAGATGGGATGACCCTATGGAGTAACAAGCCCTCTATTTACTAATCCGTGACCTGTCAATCGTGTAATTCCATTCAGAGTCCTACTAATACCCCTAACTCCAATAATAGACACATTTCCACAAGAATGAGCATTCTTTTGTCAGGATTCATCACTAGGATTCGAGTACATGGAACTTTCCATCTGGTTTCAACCATTAGAAGATAATCTCCCAATCAATTCTAAACGAGAAATGCTTACCATTCTCAGTAGGACTTCCTTTTTCTTCTCTTGGAGGTGATTCGAGAATATCAGAGATACGGAATGAATTATTGGATGGAAGAAGTTTTCCTCCTCCGAGATTTTGAGTTGGAAGTCGAGAAAGAAGGGCTAAAGCTGCAGGGTCCAATTGAAGAAATGGAGAAAGAATGAAGGATCGCGGATCAAGAAGACTCATTCTGCAATTATCAATTGATTAGAGATGGACAGATAAAGTTTGAGACGAGGGAGAATACGGTAGGAAGGGGAGGGGATAAAGTGGGGGAAAGGGGGCGACTAAACGGCAATTGGTAGAGAAACGAGAGCAAATGGGAGGAGTTTAGAAGGCGGAGTTAGGGAAGAAGAAAGGGGAAGATAGAATGAAGAATGAGGGAAGAATCGAAGATGAAAGAGAAGAAGAGGCTAATGGTAATTATGCTTGTAATTGTTATCATATCAACTTCTCTCTATCGATATATTCATCTCATCTCTACACTTCAAAGTGCTTTCAATCAACGTTGTCAACACTTCTAATAAGGGCTCAATAGAGATCTCAAGTAGAAAAGACGGCATTTGAAGTTGCGAGGTTAGAGGAGTGAGAATAGATCGGGCGGATTGGCTTCAATTATGGTTGTTGACACTTCTCAAGCATTTTGTGAGTGAGAGGTTCCCATCCCGACACTTCCCCTCCATAGGGAAGACTGATATGGATTCCTTTGATGATCTCATCCGCCAGGGAGGTCTCACTTATGGGAGAAGGTGAGAAACCGGAAGACAAGTGTCTAATCCATTAGTATCGGGTCATCCATCGTAACAGGGTAATCCGAGTTAATCCCAGTTGCATCTTCCACCCTTCTCGAGAGGTTCCAATTGCTCATATTAACCTGTCTCGAGCATGTAAGTGAGATGAACCCAATGTCAAGAGCCCTTCCCATAATTCCCCCGCTTCTATTCAATAGAACATGTGAAAGACGGGTCAACGAGTACAAATTCGACTCATGAAATGGGGAGTAATTTGCCAGTCTTCGTCTCAATGTCAAATCTCTCATAATCTCCGTCGTTTTTACCGTATTATCCTTGGTTCGAACGATTCTTCATTATCCTCTCCTCTCCTTCTTCCTCTCACTTCTCCTTCTCTCTTTGCCTCTTCCGACAGATAGTTGGGAGAGTCATGAAATGGTGTGAAATGGACTGCAGATTGATACCTATGCACAAAGGGGAGAGGGAGGGGCGAGAGATGGGGGTTATTAGAGGAAAAGAGAAGAGAAGAGACAAGGTCGGTGAAATGAAGGAATCGGAAGAGGGAAATGATAGGGAGGAGAAGTGATACTACCATCGTTTAGTGTTGAGAGGATGCGAGTTCATTATGACACCATTCCATTCATCTTTGATCATCTTCTTTCACTGAATCTTCATCCAATTCATCCTTCCACTTCACTGATATTTCACAGCTTCGTTCATTGGCGTTTGGGCAGCCTTCAGAATCGCTGCCTATTTCCAACCACCTCCCCTCTCCTCCCCCCTCCTCCTCCCTCTCCCCCTCCCCCTCCTCCTCCTTACCCTCATCAGCTAACAATATGTTCAGTGCGCGTGAAAGCGGGGAGAGATGAATACCCCGTCAGTCGTCGCGAGTCATCAGAGGAATAGAGAATAAGAAGAGGAGAAGAGAGAGACGGACAATGGAATGAATGAAAGTAATATCAATAATCGACTGTTGAGAGCGAAAGTTAGCTTTCACTTGTACTATTAGAAAGAGGGATTCGAAAGGACAGTCATCTGAGCATGGACAGAAGAAGTTCATACTGAATAAAGAGACGAGACGAACAAAGGAATGTGTAGACATGGCACTTCTCCTCTAAAGACAGCCGACAGTCCGGAAGTGTTCTTCTTGAGAAATGGTCGATTACAAGGTGTGATTGTTTGGTCGATCAGAGGAGACAAAGACAATGAAGGGGAGAGATTGCGCAAGTCAAAGGAAGAGACCGAGTCATTGAGAGGCTCATCTACAAAGGTAGAATGAGAGGTAGAAGCGTCCAGCTGAGGTGAGACCCATTGTGACTGAAGGCAGTTTAGAGAATTCCATCTTCCAAAATATGGAATTTTCAATATCCAGATAGATAGCCATCGTCAAATTTGTGAGATGTGATCTTCCAACACTGAGATTGATCTCATGGTATATTTATTCCATAAACGTGATTTACATGTGTTTATTGAGCACGATACAATCGAAAGAATAAGTAACTCGTTCAATATCCAGATTCGAGCAACAAAATGTCATTTGGCTGAGGTGGGCAGAATGGACAAGGGGGACGCTCTCTCACTTTGACGCACTCTCTCGGTCTCTCTGTCGTGTCTAGACTCTCTCGAGATCGTGTGGTCTATCACTCGATTCAGAATGGCAAGGAAGGAGGGGAGGGGATGTACTGGCACCGATCGATAATCATGGAATACGGTAATCACTTCTGAGGCGGGAAATCAGGATTGTAAGGGTCGGGATACGGTAGATTGGGGTCTGGATGGGAATATTGATTCGTGGGCGGGGCTTGAGGGAGTGGATGGGAATATTGATTCGTGGGCGGGGCTTGAGGGAGTGGATGGGCATATTGATTGGAGGGTGGAACTTGGGGATGGGCGTAACCATCGAAGAGTACTGGAGGAGGAGGAGAAGAAGGAGTGGAGGTAGAACAGAAGACTTGAGCGAATGGATCGCCATCCAACGGTTGAAGGTCCTGACAAGATTTTATTATCAATACACTCAACTCATCTATTCCCACTTCATTCCCTTCGCCAAAACTCCCATTTCCCTTTTCTATTCACTCTCCTCTCTCATCATTCTCACCTCTGGCCATGGTCCGATATTCTCTCCCGTTCCATCACTCCTTCCTTGATTGTGAATGGGAGTTCCTTCGGGAGAAGGTAGAGGACGAGAGGAAGAAGGAGGAGGAACCATCGATGGAGGAAGAGGAGGAGGATACGATTGATGAGGGGGATAATAATGGGATGGAGGGGGATACGATGAGGCCATCGGATAAGCACCGTAGCTCGTCGAGGCACCGTACTGAAAGAGGAAGAGGAGGGTATTCGGTAGACTATCGTGGACTGATTGCACTCACATCTACGAATGAGATTACTGTATCGAGGGTAGATCAGAAGGTTCGATCGCTTACCTGCTGGTAATTGTCGTATTGGGGAAGGAGTCGATCATGAGAGATGGCCGGATGATTGAAGAGGATGGAGAGAAGGGAATGGGCAGGGACATCTGCAAAGAATTGAGTCATTCTGTTACAACAGATTAAACAAAATCTGAATCTATGGAACAGTAAACCGTACTAATTGTCGGTTCCGGTCGTCTCGCGTGTGATTGGAGGATTTGATAGAGCCATGCAGTAGAGGAGAGAATGGCTGCTACCTGCAAAGATACGAATTCGTGTCTTATTCCCCATGAAGAAGTGTACTGTATTTTCAATTCTCACCTGTTGATTACATGGGGGAGAGGAGAGAACTTGGAGTAGAGAGAGGGCTGGACCAATTATCGAATCGTCCTGATGATCACAATTATTTAACCAACTTTTTAATGCAAAAAATGAGAAAACGAAAGAACTAAAAATGTAATTTTTACCTGAATGAATGGTTGTTCCAATCCGAAGAGAGGAAGGAATACTCGTCTGTCTCCAATGAATGAATTCACTGGTTGCAGGAAGTGGAAAATGATCTGAAGAAGGGATTGCATCATCACTACTCCATCTTCCTCCTCCTCACCTCATCTAATAATCGTCGATCTCTTCCGAGAGAAGCGAGGATGGACAGCGTCGAGACTATCAACTCGACAACTTTCACATTTTCCACTTTGAGAGGCTGAAAAGAATGAAGTTAGACTGGATCAAATTGGTCTACACCCTGTATTAATTCTAAGCGTTTGAATCTAGATAGACAAAAAATTAGGCACAATTTTAAGAAAATGAAAAAGAGTGAACTGACAATTCCTTGCTGTGCCGATGGGAATTGATGGAAGGCGACCCTCAGAATGATGACCACTTGATGCACGAAAGTGAGAGGAATCTCTTCCCTCGTTGACAATTGAGTCGAACGGAAGAGGGGAAGGTTGCCGTCCAGTGGAGCTGTCTGAAGGAAAAAGATCTATTGTCAATTAAATATGTTGAAGATTAGCTAGAAAATGAGCTAATACTCCAATGGTTGAAAATTAGAAGATTCCTACCTGGACCAAAATGAAGAGTGTTTGTCTCAGCACGGCGGGTCTCATATGGTACAGTCGATCGAGTAACATTCGACTGTTGTTCCCATCGGCCATCAAGTGAGTACAGACCTGATAAGTGAGGAGATTATATCATTTAATCCATTTCGAATATAGGCATAGCTAAGATAGATAGAATTGAACGAAGACTGGCTAGATGGTAGAAAGAGATGACACTTTCGAAAAGTTGTCCTGTGAGGCAATTAAATTGGAATATAAATAATCCTTGCCTGTTGGGCGTATTCATGTCTGACACAGAGGTGATGGAGACAGCCCAGAAGAGATTCCTGATAAAGATTAACTTATTTAACCATTTCAGAGTACTCCATCATCAATTCAAACGATAAATAAGGAAATTAGTAACTGAATCATCATCTCACCTGCATATCCTCGCTCACTTCTCGATCTCGATCGTTGTTCACCCAGAATGTCGACTCATTCAACACTCTCATCAGAGTAGACACAACTCCCTTCGAAGCGAGGAATTCCTGAAAATATGAGAGATTAGAAGAGTATTCACTCTGATTTCCACAGAAGGATCTACGACAGATATAAGAGATTCCATTCACAATAATGAGAAAGACGCACCTTGTTCTTCTTATTATTGGCGATCATATTGGAGAGGATCTGGACGCAGTAGAGAGAGACGAAGGGATTCGGATCACCGAAGAGGCACAGAATCGAAGAGAGAATCGGAGTGGCGTCCGTTCCCTGAGATGAAATTGATGTGATTTGGATTCTAACTAGAACCATTCTACATCGAGTCTAGTTCACTTACAGCGGGAGAGGCCACATCCGAGATTGCCCTGAGACATTCGAGAAGAGAGAGGACGAGACGGGCCGATCCATGACTGAGACGAGTGTGGAGGATCGAGGGAGCAGCACACTCCATCAGGGCAGAGGGAGACTGAAAGGGAGGAGGGGTTGGGGATCGATCGATGGATCTTTTTTTCGAAGACAATAAAGTAATAACTCACGAAATTAGCGAAGATGACGAGCAGCTTCGTCGTTCTCCACAGAAGATTCTCGTAGTTGCATCTGAGATTCCATTTGGATTTCCCCTTCCATCCCCTTCTTCCTCCTCACCTTTGCAGTATCTCCAACAGTCTTCCCACTCCTCCCAATTGCACGAATCGATTCTGCAAGGGATTCAATGTTTCATCATCACTACGCCACCTTCGCCCACTACTCAATCATGGAGTAATCTCTCACCTTCTGGTCGTGACTCTTCTCACAGAGAACTCGAACGAGATCGATGATGATGGGAAGGAGTTTCTCCGATTGATCCGGTCGAAGGACTTCCACTGCAGGAGAGAGAGCGTCCCGTTGTCTGAAGGAGCAAAGTGGATATCTCATAACTCTACTCTCGCTCAATGCAATACTCTTCATCTACTATACACTTTTCATCTACTATAGGAATATGATTCAGCAGAATATTGTTTCATTCATTCAAAAAATAAATCGGCTCAAGATTCCCATAAATGTCTCACCTCGCCTCTGCAGTCGCTGCCTGTCCGAGTGCACTTCTATCCGAGAGAATCGAATGGAGAGAAAGGATCGCATATTTGTAGGAGGAGAAGGGGGCAGTTCTGAAGGAGGGAAATGAATGACTGAATGGAAAGAGTGAAATCGATAATATTCAGAGAAATATCCTTCAACATACCTCATGTGCTTGATGAGATGCGTGAGAAGGGAAGGATCGTTGCCCACCAACTCGACAACATCCCTCAATCCATCCGGATGGTTGCACAGATGAAAAAGCGCTCCCAGTGCAACCCGCACAATATTCTGGAAAGAAGAAGATCAAAGATCGCTCTGTGCGACAATAGGAAAGAAAGATCAAAAATCAATATTCTCACCGGTGACTGACTCCTCCTCTCGAGGACTTCTCTCAACGCAGCAGCGACGTATGCACCAGTGATGATTCGCTCGCGGCGGATCTGAGAAGAGAGGCGGAGTAATAAAGATCGAAAATACAAAAACAAAACTCACATCGGAATCCAACTTCGCAATGTTTTGCATCATGTACACCGCCTTGTACACTACGGCCTGCAATGCACTCATTTAGATTCCATTTTCTCAGATTTATTCGACACCATCCCTTCCTCCTCCTCCCTCACCTCATCGTCGTCCTTCATCAATTGCACCAACTCAGGCAGTCCACTCTTCTCGTAGTTGGTGGATGGAGTGATGGAAAGCCTCTCGAAGCGACAACTGAGAAGGAACAGATTGGTGTTATCACTAATTACTTCGTTTCGCAAACAATTCTAAAAAAAACAACAGGTTTCATCGAACTCTACATACGCATACCCGAAAAAATTGATCAACAACTGTGGTGACTAAATCTCAAACAGATGCCCTCACCGTTGAGCATCAGTGAGATCCTGTCGGGTGACGTCTTCTGTCATTCCACTCATCACGGAGATCTCCGATGGATGGATCGACATCAATGATTGAGTCTGCAAGGAGAAGGATTCAGAAGGCATCCCTCTACGAACAATCCCAATATTCCTCTACCCTCATTCCAAATGTCCCCCTTCATATTTTGCTATGATTCAAGCTTGGTATGTTACGACAGAATTGTACAATGCCTTCATCATTCATCAATAACCTCTCCCTATCTTCCCCTCACCTGTGAATGGACCATCGTTTGCACTCCACTGTCGAAGTTTCTGTTCTGCCATCGATTGATCTTGAATCCGGCCGGATCCATCGGAGGAAGATTGGGAGAATTTCCCTGAGCCAATGTCTCCAGAGGGGGAAGCGGCTGCTGCAGAGATTCAACATTTTTCTACGTGATATTGAGACAGAGACTAGAAAATGGCTTGAGTCAGAACTATTTCAGAGGTGAATGGGTCTCTAGCAGTAATATAAACTCACAACATTTGGCTGGACATTGCCTGGATGTCGTCCATCTAGATCGAGTAATCTCCCTCCCCCTCCTCTTTCTTCCTGTGGATAGGGAGGAGTCGCATTGGAGGTCGAAGGATCATTGCACGCATCCTGCAAGATATTTATTGATTTTTATTCTTTACTAGAAAACACTCCTAAAACCATTCCGAAGGATGGCCGCTTCCCTCATTTCCCCACCTCTCCCCTTTCCATCATAATTTCCCCTCTCCTCCCTCAATTCCGTACAGTTTTCAGTCCCTCCTCGACGTGCCAACTCCATAAAATAGGATCATAAACACTCGCCTCTGGTCAACAGAGCCGCCAAATTATTACTAGGAGTCTCTCCTCGAATCGCCTTCTCTCTCATTCCCTCTGCTTCTCTCTCCACTCTCTTCATTCCGCCTTCTCTCTCTTCAATCGCACTCTTTATCGACTCTCTCTTATCGCCAATCACAATCTCGCACCTTTTCCGGTTAGAAGGAAGGAACTCTTTGAGGGATGAAATGAATAAACGAACGTGTGAAGGAATTAGCAGAGAAGTGAAAGAGATAGAGAGAGAAGGGATGAATGATGATTGGGAGATATCTCTAATCAATGATCAGTGAAGAGATATAGAGAGGATGAAGAATAAGCATGATCAGGATTGAACCTCTTTCCCTTTAATTCCTAACAAGTGCACCCCTCTCCTCTCCCCTCTACTCTCTAATGACTCGTCAGTCCATAAATCGTCTTCCTGTCTCAATTCGCACATTCCTTCTCTCCAGGGGGTCCAACCATTCATTATCATTTATCTAAATCACTGTCCACTCACAAAGAGAAAAGAACCAAGTAAGTCGGTCATCTTCTAACTATTTCATTGCAACTTGTTTTCTTCAAATCATCCTAATTGTGAGTAGTGATAGGAGGGAGAGAAGGAGTGTCTCACCTCTCGATGCATGGCTCTTCTCTCCTCCATTCTTCAGTAGTTTCGTCTCCCCTGAGACGATTCGAGATGAGACCTGGAAAGATGTCCGAATGAGACTGAGTGACGATAAATTGTGCACGATTCAAAGAGAAGCACCGACGACAAATCAAGAGAAGAAAGAAGAGGAAGGTCGAGACTCCCTCGATGGAATCAGTTAGGAGAAGGAAGAAGGAGAAGAAAGGGGAGAGATAAGATAACAGTTTGTCTACCGTTTGTAATCACGAGACAGATCTCTGTGAATGATAAGTATGGAATATGATTCGATTACATCACTCCATTGGAAGGGACGACTCTCTTTTGTTTACACTCGTTAGTCACAATAAAGGTGTGAATGAGTCAGTTTACTCAATGGGAAGGAAGTTAATGAAAGGGACGATGGAATGGGGTCTGAGATGAGAGAGGAGGAGGGATACTTCTCCCAGGGGTCAATGAGTAAACGAATCGAATTAGAGAAGAGAGGAAAGGAAAGCTAAGGTGTGAAAGGGAGTGAGTGGAAAGAGATACACGGGTAGAGAGGTGGAGGGAGGAAGAGAGGGTAAAGGGGAGAGAAGGGGGGAGGAGAGGGGAGGAACATAGACTCCCCTTCTTATCTCTACTCACTCATCGATCGAATCGCTTACGAAGATCGAGAGCCACACTTCTCTCATATCCAATCCATGTGAAGGGGGGGGGATGGGATAGAGAGAGATGGATGCCAATGGATCCATCCGAGGATGAGGAAATGCTAGTGGTGGAATGAGATGCCAGGGAAGAGATTACAACCATTGCAACTTCATTTTCCAAAAAATCCATAGAACGGAATAGAAAGGAGCACTCGAACTACAGTAGTCCCTTGGAAACCACGGAAACGGAAGGAGAGAAGGAGGGGCGAGAGAGGGAGATTGAAGGGAGAAATGGGGGGGGGGGATACGGTATCGAGAATGAGGGGAAAGGGGTGCAAATAGGCAATGGACATCTGCAGTGGAGATAGATGAGGATTCAGAGAATGACCGATGGAAGAAAACGATGAGAGATAAGGGAGAATCGAGAGAGTGCAGAGGGGAAGACGAGTGCAAAAAACGAAAGAGAAAGAGGTGAGGATTGATGAACCCTCGTGCTATTGATAGGAAGAGAGAGGGGAGGGGAGCAGAAATATACTGTGATTAACCATATCGTTTGGTTGGTAAGAGTTGTGCTCTAACGGAAATATCATTTAATTTGAAAAGAATAAAATAAATAATAGATCAATAGAATAACTGACTCTTCTAGCGTCTCTTAGCACCTCTCTCCCCTCTACCTCCCATTGAGTCCTCATCTACTCTGTCCATTGACCCCCTGGTATCTTGTTCATTCCATCAAAACTCCCCTCCCTCTCCCTTCTGTCCTCCTAATCACTACACCTCTCATCTCTAATCTGCGTATTACCCGGAAATGATGCAGAGAAGGGTTGACTGGGCGGAAATACCTTCCTGCCCCACTACCCATTGGCCACGCTGGTACCCTACCCCGTGGTACCATCGATGGTACTCTGGTACCCATGGCACTCTCGGATTGGCGCGCGCGGGAACGAAGACTGAGGGAGAGACAAGACAAATGGGGAGGAGATGGGTGCGAGAATAGAGGGAGGAAGGGAAGGGTTGAGGAGAGAAGAAGAGGAGGAGGAAACAGTGATTGATGGCATATCGATAGGAGGAGCAATGGAGGGATGAGGGTCCGGAGGGGGATGGGGCATGGAGGGAGAATGATTCCATCGATGAGGATGATAAGAGATGTACAATTGATGAATATGATTTCCGAACTCTTGAGTTCCCTATGATTCATGTCCAATTTTATCTGTGACATCTATTCATTTGAAACCAATTTTTCATAAACAATGCAAATACACTAGCCCAATGTTCAACGGGAGTCAAATGCTCAACATTGAAAAAATATGTGAATTGGATGAGAATGAAGCACATAGAAAACGCTGATAGTTGGATTCGTGCACTAATGATAGAACTTATATAGGGAGGCAGGGGGTTGGGTGCGTCCGATCTACGAGGAAGCATCTCAGCTAATGGAACACCCTCTGGCACGGTCGCACCCTCTGGCATTCGATGCATATCAGGAGTTCACGAGTTCAACTATCAGTGTTTCCTATGTGATCATCCATGCTCATCCCATTCACATATTTTTTCAATGTTGAGAACTGCACTTCCGTTGAGAATTGGCAATTGCATCTGCATTGTTCATGAAAAATTGATTTCAAATGAAAAGATGCCACAGATAAAATTGGGCATGAGTCATGGGGAACTCAAGAATTCGGAAATCATATTCGAAATACGTTCATAGGCTCTCATCGAGGGCAGCGAGGGAGACATTTTGGTAGGGACCCGATCAGGATGTACGATGCAACATGTCTACATCTACTACGTCACGTACCGTATCCTAGTACAGTTCCTACAGTAACCCCAAAGAGACGGTTCGGTAGGACAAAGAGATGATCTGGGGAGAAGCACTTGTCCTTGATACGACACTGACTGCAGTAGCCTCCTTCTCTCTTCTGATAAGACGGGGTGGTGATTTATGTTAATCGGAGTAGAGAGAGGGAAGACCTCCCTTCCTCCTTTGTCCCTCCTTCTTCATCCTTCTCAAGCATCTGGTTCGAAGGGAGAAGAGAGGGAGGGAAGGGGACGATATATCGGTCTGTCACCAGAAGAGATCGAGTTGGAATAATACCAGATGGAGAACGAGATTGATAGACACATCCACGGATTCATTCCTTCCATGGACAATCTCGATCCACCGTATCCCTCTGGTCGAGAGGGGATCGCCAATCGAGAACTGACGTCGTGTTGATGGAGGGTGTCAAAATGTGGTTGAGTGATGGGGGCAGTTTGGACACGAAGTAAAAGCAACTGAACTGCAGTAGAAGAGAGAGGGGGATCAGGTTGAACCCCCTCGGAGTGAGTTGAGAGAGAAGGAGGAATGGAGAGAGGACGGGAGGAGAAGTATTACACATGATAGAAGACGACGAGGAGATCATAGGGCCACTCCCAGTCTCATACTTGATGATAACTTGTCCCTTTTTGCATTGGACGACGAATGGGAGAGAGCGTCGTGAGGGAGTACACCACTACACCACTCGCTGATTCATTCCCCGTCCTTTACGACACGCGGACGCAACTGTTGCGCATTTCGGAAGACGTAGAACGGGCATTAAATCGGGGGAATTAAATGAGGAGAGTGGACTGAAAGAGTGCACGAGAGAATGACCAATGTTGATGGAGAAATGATTGGATGCAGGGGTGGGTGGAAGGGGTCCTATTGTTCCTACTCAACGCCGTGCCGATCCTACATTTCTACATCGAGGGTGTGTCAATAACAAGAGACTACCGTACTCATCTCAGGAGATTCTTCCTTTCGAGACAGCTCTAATTGAGTGAAAGTTGGCTTCTTTGTGAGACAGATGCGCCAAGGGGTCGAGATGGGGGGATTTTAGACATTGAGGGTGATGGGTTATGGGACATATTTGAGGAGAGGAGAGGGGAAGAGAGAGAACGAGACTGGAGGGCGGCCATATGAAAGTGATTGAGATGAGTGAATGGGGGAAGGGTTGATGAGTTGAGAAAAGAAAGGATGGATGGATTAGAGTGAGGATAGAAGGTAGACTTCAAGCCATTACATCCAACCAATAACTGTATTAGAAGAGTCAAGCGAAAGCATTCCAACATTGTTTAGCCGCTTCTGCACAAGAAAAGTGAACAATCTTCGCAATGGGTAAAATTTAGATACAAATCGAAACGTAAAATATTATTAGCAACAATTCACAGCTAGAATTTAGATAGAATCTAAATGAGAAACAAGGAAAGGTGAAAGATGAATACGAATCAGACGAGTAAAGGATTGATTTGAGTGACTCATTCATTCAATCAATCGATAGAATCGAATATGAGTGACCCAATCAACTATCTGAGTAGCATTCGAGTTGATCATAACAAATCAAGTTGCAATATGGAAAGCAGGAAGGGGGTCTAGATGGGAACCCGTATTGAGGGATTACGGTAGGACTATCGATCAATGGGAATAATCACTACAAGTTGTGATGCAAATTCGGACAACGAAGTGATTTAGGCATGAAAAAGGAGTGGAGAAGAGGAATAAAAGAGTCGTCGGGCGGAAAGATGAAAGACTCCTATAAGGGATGTTATCAGAGAGGAGTCCAATACCATTTCAACCATCCATCCACTTCCCTAGCTCCGCCCCCTTTCCACGCCTAGTCACTTCATCGATTGAATGGGAGGAAAGAGAAGGAAGGAATCGGAAAAGCCGAGATTGGTTCACATATCGAAAAGCTCATGCTAGTCCCTGTGGATAAAATACAGTACGAAAGTGAGAAGGGAAGAATGTTGAGAACGATCTTTGATCTTCTAGAAACGAATGTAATACTGGGTGTAGAGGGATCGGTGAAAGCGATTTGTGAATTTGAACGGGTTGAAAATGGAAGAGGAAGAGGAGAGATCAGGGAACAATCTTAGGCGTTCAGGGGCTGAGTGGCGTTGTCGGGAGAGGGAAGACCCTGCAAGGACAAAGGTTGATGTCATTTGAGTGTCTACACCGGAAGTCGGTGAACGATGGCATTCTACACGACAAAACATTTCCCAAAAGATCAAAGATCATCTTTGAATCTCTCTTCTCACCTTCGTCTTCTTCGCTTGTTCTTCTCTCTTGTCGGCTGCTGCACGATTCGCCTACAATTGACAAGATTTTAAACCTGGCTCTTCCCTGTTTCACAATTTCATTAGCCTCCTCACGTCTTCTCTGATTGGGTTTCAGTAAAAAAATGGAAAAATATGTGCATACCTTCTCAGCTTCGAGTCGTCGATAGACTGGTTTGAAGAAGAAGACGAGAATGACTACCAGAAGGGCTGCGATGATAGAGAAAGCCTGTAAGAAGACGCTTTATTTAGGGCGGCATTATTTTATCGTATTGAACAGTCCCCATCACCTAGTCCCTCGATTTCACAACGTTTCGTCCACTAATCACTTCTCGATTGTTCCTCCTCTTCCCTCTACCGTACTCCACTCACCATCACTGCAATAGTGTTGTCTGTCGGTGTGTTACTCGTGTCGCCCTCGAAGAGAGTGCACTTCTGCAAATTGGATATGGTTTGAAAACAATTTAAAATGATAATACCTATTACTTTGTGCTATTTAATAAGAACAAAATGATATCGATCATTGCTTAAAGTCAGTGAATAAAATGACTGTCAATTGTAAATATTGTACCTGGACTTTCCAATCGCCTGCGAAAGGTCGAATAATCCTCAGTCTCTCCATAAGTGTGACGTAGATCACAGATTGGATCTGAAATTAACACAATCACACTCATCAGAATGCCATAACAATACGTATTTACTGTTTTCCCCCCAACGTTCGTGTTCCTTCTCCCCTCATACCTGTCCGGACAGCACGATGAGTCCAGTGGCGGTGGCTTCAGAGACGGGATGAGTGCACTCGACGGATAACTCCAATCCAACGGGGTACGTCGCCAATCCGAGGACTCCGAAGAGGAAGCAACAGCCAGCGATGAGCACTGAAATTTTCGAAACTATCTTATTTTGCGTTTCAGGATCTTCTCAAAATTATCTCGATGAACGATGGCATTCTAGAATGGTAGAGAAACCAATTCAAAAATTTTTTGCAACATCTGTGGCATATATAAAATAATACAAAAAATTCTAATAAAAATAAAAATACTAATTATGTTTCTCACCCGCGAGTCCATCGTGGAGGGAGAGTTGCATGAAGATGAGACCGAAGACAACTGCCAGACCAAGAGCGATCTGAGAGGAGGAAGAGATATAAATTAAATTTATATTTATACATCCTTTCTCCAATTGCAGAGGTGCAATCTACATTTGTTTCTATCATTCAGGTCCTTTTCTGATGTTTCTCTCCCTTCTCATTCTCACCTTCATCGTCTCTTCATACATCTTCGTTCTATCGATCACAATCGACGATCCCGTCGCTCCAATCAGACCACCTGGAGAGGAACATTACGTAATCAGAGAAAAGGAGTGTCCCCATCACATGGACAATTCCAAAATATTGACGCTGTCTAGTAGAAAAATTTCGGATTTTTGTGTTTCTGACGTATGTCAAAAAAGTCTCACTGTAGCCCACTATCATGTTAAAATATAATCATTCTCCTCACCAATAATCATGAGTGCTGCACACAAACCGGCGAACTGGTTATCGTAGCCAGAGGGACAGAGGAGCTTCTGAAGATAGAGGATGGATTAAGTGATGCTTATTTCTACCGTAACCAGTCCCTCTCTTCTCACCTGCATGATAGTGTAGAGACAGTTGAACATTCCGATGCCTCCTCCCATCACGAGGAATAGGATCATGTACTGCAATTCATCCTTGTTTAACCATTTGTAAGCATTTGAATTGCAATTATCCTCATTATCTTCAGCTCGATTTCAGTTCTTCAAAATCGAGCTGACTAGTCCAATCTTCTTTACCCCTACTGTACCTGCTTGGACAGGAAGCACTGCTTGAGTCCCGACACGAAGTCCATCTGTTCCTGAGAGGCCGAATACGAGGGAGGAATCTTGGGCTCGCCACTGAAACACGCAATAAACATGTTGACAACTTGTTACTATATAGTCCGAGTTCTAATTCATTTTATGACCGATGTTGTGATCTGAAAAAAAGAGTCGACTCACGTCTTGACTCCGAAGACAACGAGAACGAGTCCGATGCAGCAGGGGACGAAGACGAGAATGTTAGCGTACAAGATGTGCTCGGGCTGTTTCACCTGCAATTACCAATTAATAAGAGGGATAAATACACTGGACGAAGCATCAATCGCAAAAAAAATCCTCCAACGCTATCTTGCGCTAGATAGTAAAGTGCTCGTGATTCCATTCACCACTATCTCATCTCACTATGGCAAAGATTTGTGGACGAAAAAATAATGAATATAAATAAAATAAACTGACGAGAGCAGGGACGATGACATTGGCCATGAGTACTCCGAGGGGATTGGACATGGCTCCCACTGTGACTGCCAGAGCACGTTGATTGTGGGGGAACCACGAATTGGCAACCTGCAGAGGACAGATGAGTGCAAATTCTCGGAATTTTAATGAAAAAACATTTAATTTTAAATCCGCAACTCTTACCTTGGAAGGGAGATACATGATGAATGGATAGGCAATGGCAGCAATGGCTTGTCCAGTTATTCCGATGGGGAATCGGAGATTGAGAGGGACGAAGGACGAACCCAGACGAATCACCGTTCCCAAGCAGTTTGCAATCGCTGAAATGGAGGGGTCGACCGTATCCCATCATCGTCTCTTCTCACCAGCCACATAGATGGCAGTCTTGGTTCCGAAGAATCTTCCGGCCCACATGGAGAAGATGCCGACGGGAATCGTCATCATCATGTACACCATCGAGAACCTAAACTATTTCTTTTAAACAATTTAAATCATCTAAGATCATTTTCGAAAATGATTCTACGTATTCTTCTGTATTAAAAAGCAACACAACCACTCATGCCCATGTATCCATCTCCCCAACTTGTCTTCAATCCTCCTATCTCTCTTCCCCTCACCAAGTGGCGGCTCCCTCTCCGTAGAATACATTGGCGTAGTTGTCGACTGGAGCGAGTGAGATCCACGTCATCGTATTCGAATTGTTGAGCAGTGCAACGACTGCGAGCATCAGCCAACGACGACGATACACTCTGAATGGAGGAAGCAGTTAGGAAAATAATACTCAAAAACCGTTTGTGAACAATGCATTGAAATTGTAAAAATTGCAGTGGTCTATATCGCCTTTCAAAAAAACCTCCACTGGTAAACACCAATTGTGCACTCACTTCAACTGAATTGGCTGATCCTGATCATCGTCATCCGCATCTCCAGCTCCCTGGAAAGAGAAGATGACGAGGATTACGAGGACTGGGGCACCCTCAGATCCATCCACAGTGTTTAATCCCCTCCCCTCGACCGTACCTTCATATCCTTGAGCTGGATTCCGAGGCTATCGGGGGCTATCGCCTCCTTGTCGTCTTTAGTCATCCTGGAGGAAGCGAAATTTAAGTAGTTAATCAAGGAAAACAATAAACATTAAAAAGAGAGCTCGCATTTCAAATTAACAAATTGGCCCACGACGAGAAATTTCAAACAAGTCAGTGAAGCGTGAATCGATGGGGTTGAAAGGAGAAGACGGAGGATGGGAGGACGAAGGGAGGACAAGAAGAGGATGGGAAGAGGGAGAAGCGAGAAGACGACCGGATATCCGATAACCAGTGGAAGACACGGCAAGACAATGAGATAAGAATAGAGGAAGAAGGAAAAAAAGGATGATTCCCAGAACATACAAAACAAGATAATCGTTATTGGAATACTGTCAGGACGCCTCGAATTATTCTGCGTAGGAAGGGAGGCAGAAGACGAACGCCTCACGAGGGTCTGGGAAATAAAGTTAGTGAGAAGGGAGAGAAGACGAAGGAGATGGACAATGGATGAAGAAGAGACGGAGAAGTAAGAGATGGGAATTGAGAAGAGGGGGAAGGGGGAAGGAGGTGGTGGTCGAAGCATGGGCATAACAGCCAAACAGTGGATGCTTCCCTTCCCTCTTTACTAAGACGACATCCCAGCTAGATTCCACTTCACTATACTTTAGTTTGAAGAAAAGCTCTCCAATACAATCATAAACTTCTCTAATCACACCATAGAATGGATCTCTCGATGCTCTCAATCTTGCTATTGACCATTCATCTTGCTAAATCATACCACCCTACTATCAATTGGAGAGAGCTCATTTCATGGAGAGGAGAACTTTCGATGAAAGTGCGCACTCTCAAAAATGGAGAAAACTCGAGAAGAGGTGAGAAAATTGGAGGTTATCTCTAGAAAGCGCCTCGCTTGCACAAAAATCGTTGATTGCAATCTTAGGTAAAGGAAAATCGATTTGACGCTTGAAACACGAGGCGAGTCATTGAGATGAGCAAAGAAGGGACGTGAGTCAGCCATCGCACCTTTCACAACGCAACTTGGAGACGAGAAAAATGAGTGACAACGATCAGATGGACGAGTAGAACAATCGACTGAGCTGTCAAAGGGGAGAATGACCTTCTGATCCCTCACTCAACAGTCACAATCCCATTGGCATCTCTATCAATCGAATGGATGCCCTCTCCCTTCTAATCCCCTTCTTGCTCTCAAAGAGGTCGTCTCTAGTGATAAGCCTCCCTTCCATATCAACTACCATCCAAGGATGAGGCACTACAATCAATGAGCAGTCAAAGGCAGTTTCCATTGCAACTACACTACAAAAACCCGTCAATGATGCTTCACTTGCTCTGGAAACCATAATTGAGGAAGAACGCACGCGTAAATAATAAAAGAACTGATTCAAACTCGCGACAACTGACATAAAATAGTAAATCTGGTGGATGTCTCTCTCTTAATGGCCACTCGAACTGTTACCTTCGAGGGGAGCGAGAGTGACAGACAGGGCAGAGTTCGTCCACGTTAGACACAGACGCAGAGGATCGAGAAGGACAAACGAAAGTAACTGATGAGTTGTCTTTGACGGGGCGGCTCTTTCTCTTGTCAATTCTAACTATTCAAAGGGGCAAAATGAACAAAATGAGGCAAAGTCGATGAAAATAGGATAAATGTGGTGAAATCAAGCGAACTTTGTTCTAATCCCCCACTGTGATTGACGCGTGCACATGTATGATAAGAGAATGATAAGAGAGACGGGACATGGAGGATAGACGGGAAGAAGGAAGGACGAAGGAGGAGGGAAGAATAGGAAGAAGACTTAGAGAAGAAAGGTCAGGGTACAGTGGAAAGCAGCATTCAATCTGTCTCTCACGAGAAGAAGAATGAATCATCTATGAGTCGAGTCGAGGAAAAATGTCTGTTCTGAAGGGAAGAAATCAATGAGAAAATAAGGATGAAGTTAGTCATTCGGAAGGACGGAAAAAAAAGAGGGAAAAGGGCGGAGTAAGCAAGGTGAACATACAAATGAACGCACGAGAGATAGGAATGGAGGGGAGAGGAGAGACAAGGGAGAGAGGAGAGAGTGAGAGGTCTTGGAGGGAGGAAGGCAGTGGAGGGGAAGATGAAAGAAAGTGGGAGATGAATGATGGCAATCCCTAGGGACAGAGATATGGGAGATGTTTAGAGGAAGAATCACAGGAGACGAACAACGATTTTGACGAGGTACTCACTGAATGCGATCCGAATTCAGATAAAAGTATTTGATGTCGTCCCAGATAACACTGCATACATGTCCAGTAAATAGTCTAACCAAAAAAAATCAAAGTTCGAAAAAAAAAAAGAGGACAGTGACGAATAAACGTTTTTCCGGCCTATGCAATCGATAGTGCTGAATCAGAGCATGAAAACAACGCTTTAGAAATAGTGCACGACAATAAAATACGGTTACTTGTAACAACAAAACTTTCGTTGAGCGAAATGTCATTTTTACCGTATTCAAGCTTTTTGTTCTGGGTTTTGCACTGGGTCACTATTGCGATACAAGATACCAATATCTCAATTTTAACAATTCGCCACAAGCCGGATATTTAATAATTTCCTTTATTTTCGTAGTTTCTTAGTCATATAAAAGATTCAAAAAAAATTAAAAATTAGATATCTGCAATTTTGAGTGAAATTTTAATAATTTATGCAAGATGGATGGTGAATATGCGAGGATTTAAATATCTATCACAACACAAGCATGCAAAAATGTGTATCACAAAACAATGTCAATATTGGCAGAATTTGTTGTGTCTTACACTCGAGAGTCAATAATGCCTATCAGGGGTGTAGGGATACTGTAAGTACATTTGGCCTTAAATTCTTATCCGATGTTATGCTGAATGGAGATGACAAGATGGAACAATGAAAGGGATAATCAGTCAATGTACAAACATGTGAATAAATCTGGGCCGATAATCTATATCTGAATTTAACCAAGTAGATCTCTAATTTTCTTTTGCACGCAGGGTTATTATGTAGCACAACAGTTTGTACGACTTTTGAGATAATGAATGGAAGAATAAAACCATTGATAGCACTACAGATCGTCGTCAGTTATATCCATGGCGAAACTCGAATTCGTCGTCCCGGAGATTACCTCCTGAGAATTTCTATGTAACAACCTCCTTCAGAACCTCTGACTCACCGGTAGTACCGTAACTTTGTTGACTCCCTTAGAAGGAGTATAAGGAGTGAAGTTACTGTAGTCGTCTCGGGGATACGATAGATGAGAAGTGGACTGAACGGATGACGAAGAGGACGAGGAAGATGAAGAAGTGGGCATCTTCAGGGGAGAAAGGACGTCGTTCTCAGAGAGAGCCTCGCGAGCTGCTTCCTTCTGAAGAAGAAATGGATGTTCATTGAATTCTTGAATAAAGCAAATCTTCCAAATAATCAAAATTGATGAATTGTCCTCCTAAAATCATGCTCACCGCAGCTTCGTGTTGTTCATGCAGAATATCAGCTCCGATTGATTGAAGAAGCAACGACAGGAGAATTGCCTTAGCAGCCATTGATACTTCATCTAATGTATGTCCATTCATACCTGATCAGTATGAAGAGTGATCCATTCGAATTGGTCCTTGGCCACAAGATACTCCATCTGGAATAGAAGGGGGTCGACGACTGAGACCGGCTGGGATATCCTCCAGATTCGAACGCGAGTTGCACGGAAGATCCATTCTTCACCAGTCTGCAATGAGAGGGTGATGAGTGGAGGAGATAAATTCGAATGTACCATTAAAATTACAAAACTCGACTTACCTTCGTGCAGGCTAGTAGAATCTGCCTTCTTCCAATTCGCATCGATGCTTCCACCTACAACATTATCGTTTCGTTCATCCACCACTTCATCATCGAAGAAATTCCTCGACCCACTCTTTTTCCCGGTCGATGGTACAATTCACACTCGGCCACTCCGAGATCCTCGTATCCATACGAACACTGCTGAGTGCAGAGACGGAGGAACTAAAAAAAATTGTTTATTATTGATCTCTTCTTCAATTGCCTGATGCATCATTCTCCCTCCAATCAACCCCTCTAACTCACCCTATCCACTGCATGTGCCTGTCCCTTGAGAGCGTGCAATTGCTCTGCTGCTTCTGAAGAGGTCGCGGAGAAGAGACCAGCCGAGAATTCTGCCGATGCCTGTAATCATATCTTCATTATTCTATTTTTAACATCCATCTCATCGGATCCTTTCCTACAGCATGATTCACTCAAACGCACGCCTGGCTCAAACGCATTCATCATTGTACGTACCTGCTTGAATAGCAATTGTTTGATGACTGGACATTCGATCAATCTCTCGTGTGCTCTCACTTCCCAAACCATCCGACGGAGCTGCAGCTTGTACTGAACTCCACGAGAGGCTGACCGCTGAAAGAGCAACGTCTCTTCATATGCCCAGGATACTTTGGAGGAACGAAAGGAACGTAAGGAAATTTTGTTAGTGAACTATCTAGCTTCTCGATCCAGCCCCAATGAGGACACGCAGTGTATGAGATACGCAGAGAAATCACTACAAATATCTAACCTGGTTTGCCATCTGGAGAGAAACGTACGGCGACTCGAAATTTCGCAGCAATCGAACGGCTGAAATGAGTGAGCATTTGCTAATGCAATTCGAACAGCTAGGTAATCTGCAGTGAGTAAAATTGAAAGCGCGACATACGCATCATATCATCAGTGGATCCCCTTCCATCTTCATGTCTCTCTCGAACGAGAAATAGTCCGAAATACTGACAGAGAAGGTCGAAATCACACTCGAGTGTCTCAGAGAGCACCTGGAAAAGACATATCTCTCTTTGCCCAAAGATTGTTTTGAGATTGAAGAAATGACCAAAACCAACGAAATGTTTTGAACCTTTGAATGATTGAAATTGATCAAATACCTTCATGACATCTCTGGTATTGAGCAGTACTCCGCATCTCACACAGTGTCTCGATCCGTCTCCCAATAACACGTCGAGATTCACCGAAGAACTGGCCGGTCGATACGATTCCTGCAACTTCTTCATTGTTGTCAAATGTCAAAAAGGCAACAGTCAAATGTTTGTCGGATATTAAACCACTTGGTGGAATTTATTTCTTGCATGGCAAACAAGTGAGTAATAATTCCATATGATTTAAATCCCCAACGTAATCGCATCAAAAGATTAACTGACCAATTGGAACTCGAGAAATGTCCTCTCCACAATGGTACTTCTCACGATTTCCGCCGTTTGCACTACTGAAAAAGGGCAATTGACATCGGGAAGTAGGAAGATCAAAGGAAGACATGCAAATCTAATAGTACAATCTCCAAGTTCCTTTTTTTGTTTGTTGTAATCACAAATGGGAACTCACGAGTTTGGAGGTATTTGGCTATTCTCAATCTTCTTTCATCAAGCGCCGATCCATCGAGTCGAGAGAGCGATAATTTCTTCGGTGGGAATTCGGGGAGTGAAAATCGCCCACCGAATCTGGAATCGAACCTGGAATTGGAGGAAGCCGGAGTTACGAGGTTACGACAAAGACAGGGTTATTCAGCTACTACCGAATGGACGACCACCGATCTGCCATGAACTACCCATCAAACAGGGATACCAACACCAACCAAGCTATACTAGTAGAATATCAGAATGAATTTACGCGGAAAGCAGTAATCAGCTCAGCAGAACACAAACTCACTTTAATCTCACTGTTTCTGCAAATTTATGAAGAAGAGAATAGCGAATTGTCGCGTGAAGCCAACCGTTTATGTGAATATTAAATGCCTGAGAAAGAGAGAATGAACAAACATAAATGGAATATGCTCGTACTGTATATTTCGTGACTCCATCACTCCTTTCAACAAGAGTTGTCGTGGATGGAACTACGATGTGAATCATTGGATGTTTCAAAACAGCTTCCTCATAAAGCTGGAAAGAATGGACTTTATAGTCAACTATGTAGATAAAAATAGACGATCAGGTAAATGGCGGAGAGTAAAATATTGATACCGACTGAATCAGGTGATGGGAACAAAAACAGAGAAGGGCGGTTAATCGATATTGAGCGAGATAAGCCGGAGAGAGAAGGCGAACAGAGTGAAAGGAGAGAGGGGTGAAAGAGCGATAGACTAGTTGGTGACCCCGATTCGGATGTGATCAATCGTGCTTTAGTCATCTCATTCGCAGTTAAAGTGCCTCGACATTAATTGGAATTGATAGATTGCATGTTTGAATGATATAATAGACACGATACCAAAGTGAGAGCAGAAACGAATATTCGTGGAACTCATTCTTTAATATCTCAAGTTGTTATGTATTTATATGTCATACGCGCCAAAATTATGAAATATTTGTGTAAAAGATGTTTAGTATTTTGGTAGAAGCGAGTATCAATTTAATTCATTTAATAAAAAAATCAATTGAGAGAGAACGCGACTCCGCCAAGCGTGGGCACTGGACTCATTCCAGTTATCGTAGTCCTATTGGTGTTGTGTCAAATACAAATATTTCTATTGTATTTTCATAGGCATCTTTAATCTTTAAATAATAAATGCATTCAATTCTTTATTATATAAATAGTGAAAGTATTTTCTGAGATGGCACATATGTACTGACAAGCTCGAAATTAGTCAGATGAGCGTTCAAGCCTTCGTTGCGAATTATCATAGTTGTTTAACTACGCTGCAAATTAGTTTTAAAAATATATACCTGTAAATTTCAGGGAAAGCCTTCACTTTATGTATCTACACTCGGTGGATTAGTATGGAAGATTTGTGACTATTCAAAACTTGACCTCTTATAAGAGAGGCCTCTTGTCTACCGTTCTAACAATGGTACAAAGTCTTATCATTATTTTTTAATAAAAACTGAATTTATTACATATGAATATTTCGAAAATAACTAAAACAAGAGTCCGATTGAAAAAATTATTTTGTGACTCGTATGGGTATCTCACATCAGTGTAACATTACAATGAATATTCTCAATGATAAATATTTATTACTCCTTCTTTTTTTGCATTTGCTGCTATCCATTTAAATGAAAGAGATGCAAATAAACAAAAGAACAAACATTTCAAAAAAAAGTTTCTGAAGAATATTGAAAAATCATTTTGTGCATTGAAAATATTGTCAGAATACTGTAAGGATTTTCTTCTCTGACTTTTATCTTAAATGCAGATACTACAGCCGGCTTTACGGCGTGCGCTTTTCGGGTATTTCTCGTTTACACGGCATTTTACGACACGAATTACAGGTTGAGATTTTACTTACAGTAAACTTTGTGCGTGAGAAACAACTCCTCGACCTCGGAATGGAGCGAATTTAAAAGGGGGTTTTGGCCACATGGCCCAATTAGGCGCTCAATGTATAAGCGACTGAGTATACGGCTTGTTACGGTGGTTATTGCGTATTGATCGGCCGTAAAACCGCAACCGGGAATTAGGCGAACAGCAGCCTTGAATTAGGCGATAAGGGGGCGGAGTCTTGGTTTTGCATGCATGCCAAATGCCGTGTTTATTAGTGTTTACCTCGTAGCAATCTTTAATTATTTGTTTAATTATGTTAGTTGCACAAGGAGCTTGCTATAATAATCATTCCTGATATCCCATTTTCATCATCTATGTTCTTGGGTTATAGTAGGTTAGCAACTATGGCTATTTCATTAATTGTGGCTGTTTTGCCATTGGGTAGTTGAAATAGCCATTATGGCTAGATGAACTAGCCATTGTTGCGAAATTGACATTTGTTAAATATGGGCTTTAAGTTTAATTGGCAATAGTGGCTATTCGATTTGTAACAACGGCTATCTCTCCTTCGATTCTGTTGAAGTAGCCATTTTGGCTATTTGACTGAGCCACTATTGCTAGTTAGATTG
>LS585879.1:1437086-1481636 GCA_900490775.1 Pristionchus maxplancki
ATAACCCATTGAACCACCGAAATACTCGCTATGCGCGCTCTATACCTTTTCCAAAATGATTCACCGTAATCAAAATTTATAAAAACACCAAAAATATAATCAATAACAGTGATAAACAAGGTCAAAAGACTGCCGTTTTGTGCGCGTTTGTTGATAGACGCGTGTATCGTGAGCCCGGAACGTTTTATTTCTATGATAGAGTCATTGTTGCTGTCCTACTATTTATCGCTGAACATTCCTCTTATTTGAACATTTGTTTTTCGCTATTATTTGTCAGATCTGATTAATTAATCGCGATTAATATCGTCCTGTTTATCAGTTACGTACTATGAACGATATTTCAGATGGCTGATTCAGCGAGCACAACTGCAGATAAATCTTCTGAGAAAGAAACTATTCCTCCTGCAGTTGTTGCCAAGTTGAAAGTATTCAACGACGCATTGACTGCGCTTGAAAATGCTCTGGAACCGCATCTGAACGCTAACTTTGAAGATCATATTGATGTAAGTTCTTCTCGCTAACTTTCTCGACGTTTTATTTCTCAAATGCACTCATTGGCTAATATTACTCACATGTCTCGATAACACACAGTGTTGTATTTCAGAGAGATCCGACAGAAATGGCTCGGATAGACGTGATGTCGCTGTTCACTGTCAATTCCCTAGCTTGGTCGCTTCTCGCATTGAAGGGACAGGATCCGAGGAAGAATGAATCGCTTCAAGCTGAATTGGTTGGTCGTAACTGTTAAACTATTGTCGATAACTTTAATTCGCCTTGACTCATGCAATACAACTCAAAAATGATACAAAGTTGAAATCGAAAATGAACTGTGTTATAATATGTCATGCTTCTTAGGATCGAACAAAGACGTACGGGAATCGTCTCAAAGTAGAAGAAAGTCGTCGTGAGCAAACTGGACTGAATGAAAGAGTGGCGAAAGCTGTAGTAAGAAATGCCCTATTCGATGCTCAAGAATATACAGAAAAGAAGAAAACGAAGAAGTGAAAAGGTTGTTGTTATTTCATTGTTGACTGTTACATGGTGGATCAACCATTCAAATTGTTTCGTTATTACGTTTATTACTGCTTATTACTCGAATTCGAATACATGAATTGTGTCTAAGATCGTGCTCTGTGCTTATCGCAGTAGGTCATGAAAGTCTCGATCTCTTTGCAAGTCGCGCCCGGATAGTACAGACGAATGAGACCACAGTTTGCACCTGGAATGGGATATATGAGTACTTTCCAAGACGTATTTTTTACCCGCGAATTGTGAATCAAAATTGCGGATGCCAAAGTTGCTGGCCGTAGAGTAGGCATTTGAGCAGAGAGACATTATCTTCTCATGAGTCCACTCCTCTTGTTGTGGTTCCGCCTCGCCGATTGGCTACAATTTACTAATTAATTTAAAATGCTTGGCATAGTCAACGCACCGCCATGGTTACGTAGACTTCAGTTGTCGTTTGTTCCTGAAAATTATTGATTACTTAATAAGAGATTGAAGACTCACAGCGACAGGAGTGAGATGTTGATACGTATCCTTCAGATTCTTTCCTCCTCTTGGATGAACTTTCACCTTTCGAAGATATCGAATCGTCGTTGTTTCAGGCTGAATGGGATAGACAGATTAATTCAGATCTAGATCATGCCGTACCTGATATTCCTCCGCAGAGAACTGGTTGAATTCAGGGACGGGGATGGGTCGATAGTTGTAATTGTAGTTGTTCTGATACTGTTGGATGGGAATATACGGTTGTTCGGTAGTTGTGGGAGGGGGAGAAGCTGAGTGGGATACGGTTGATTGGAGGAGGGATACGGTAATGCATACGAGGGTAGTCGGAGGGAGGTGCGGGAGGCCAGAAGAGAGTGGATGGGTAGGTGTCCATCCACTCTCGACTCGAGGATGGCTGTGATAACTCGTTCCGAGTGATGGAAATCCTTCGCAATCCCTGAATGGGGTAAAAAGAGTGATCTGAATGACGCAAAGACGAAGTGATTACATCCATTCAGTTCATCCACTAGCGAAAGCTTGCGAAAACCGGAAAAGAAAGGCTCGATGGAAAGCGAAAGCTCGCGAGATCAGTAAAGCTAACGGAATGATGTAGCTGATTGAAAGACCGTAGGATACAGTACCTCAGTGGTGGATACGGTAGCGATGAGAAGTATCGATTGCCATCGGAAGGTCATGAGAGGGAGAGAGAGAAGGATGAATAGATTGTGAGAATGAGTGATGCCCTCTCTATCCCGTTTGACTCTCACTCTCAATGGGAAGGAGCGAAAGCTGTGGACTGGCTCGTCCCAATTTCTCGTTCCCAGAGAGGGTATCAAGAGGAGGAGAGACAAGGGGATAACCGAGAGGGAGGGGGAGATAGGGGAGGGGAACATGCATAATAACCTATCGCCCCACCACATCCAATGGCTGGATCGTCATTGCATGAGATCGAGATGGGGGATATCGAATCTGCACTCGAACTAAATTGAGGAATCAATCTGCATTCAATTTGCATTGGACGAGACAATGTATAGAATGGAGAGATCATTCCTCTCTTCGTCCTCTCTTCTGATTCTCTCTTCATTCGTCATCTTCGTTCTTCTCTCGATCAGTCGTCCTTCGGATGTTCCGAAGTCTCCTCAATGCGATCTCAGAGAAATTCAATTATTCTGTGTCTTCTCGACGGAATCTCAGCACTACTTCCATCCTACTGTAAGTGGAGAGAGTACGGTAGGATCGGAGGGAGAGGACAGGTTGCAGAGAGCGAGATTCTGCTGGGAATGATGGAAGGATCGATACTCCCGCCCCTGATTGGGCCAAGTCTACGGTAGACACGAAGATTACGGTACCCGATGAACCAATCAAGGAGACTGTTGTCGTTGAAGAGAAAGTTGAGATCAAGCAGTATACTGTAGAGGAGACTAAAGTGGTGAGATTACGGTAGATGTCGATAGTACGGTATTCCACTTGAGAAGCTGCGTCAGGAGGACACTTCATCGATGGAGAGATCGAGAGAGAACTCACTTAACTCGTCAAGAGCTTTCCATGAAGCGGATCAGGTAGATCACGATCGATCGATATTCTGATCAAAATATTGATTGTAGAAGTTTGGAGAGAGAATTGCTGACGATGCTCTAGTGACATTCTGTGATCGATTGAAGTGAGAAAGAGAATGATGGATTACTGTAACTAATTGGATCTACCTAGATCGGCTATTGAGAAGAAGAAAGGTTCCAGAAAGTTCGAAGGATGGCTGCCAATCAATAATGTCCTCATCTCCGCACGAATGGTGGGATTACGGTAGATTGAAGTATCGATTGACCACTCGCATAGGTCGCTGCTAAGCAAGAATTAGAGAAGGCGAAGAGGAAAAATGATAAAAAGGCGTACGGTAGATGGAGAGGATACGGTAAATCAATTATCGATTCAGGATAAAGGCTCTCGAAAGTGAATTAGGAGGAAGTGAAGAGACACAGAAGGAGATCGAGAAGGCCATTACGGGGAAGCATCGAGTGGTCCAGGTTGGAATATCGATTGAGATTACGGTAATGAACACCTCCAGATACTGTATGATCCCAATCGCCTTCATTACGTGGTCATTCGACGATCGCCCAGCTATGTACCGTATCCCTTCCCCTTGGGACCCAATTCAGTCCCTGATTCAGGATCATCTCTTTCTCTACGATTCCCTTCTCGATTTTGACAACCCGAAGAAATCTGTGAGAAGAGACTAGTAATGATTATTGGCAACGAATTCTTTCAGCTGACGAACATCGACGATCAAATCCGAGCTCTCTTCGGTCATCTCTATGTAATTCTTCCCTTCCATCCCCTTCTGATCTTTGATCTTTGAGCAAGAGAGAATTCCCATCGAAATTAGTCGTGGTTATGAGCAACAGAACGACGACTGGAGTTGTGGCTATCGAGCCATTGCGTGTGTCCTGAGTGAGCCTACCGTATCCTATCTCTCTCCTACAGTATTCTATGCCTCCCCTACCGTATCCCCTCTTCAGATGTGGTCCGAAATCAGTCTACTCAATGGCAATCGTACGATCTGGAGAGAATTCATACGTTGTTGATCGATTGTCTGGACAGTGAAGAAGTGGCGTACGAGACATTCGAATCTTCCATAATATCCAAGTTTGATCCATTCGAAATCAATCTATCCTTGGATGTTGTTTAGAGCTGTCGCACGAGAGAAGACTGAAGAGAATGAGATCTATTATGTGGATCTCTACAGCGAGGAGTGAGTTATTTCCCTTTTCTTCATTCGATGAATCCTTCCTTTTCAGTCGAGAGAAAGAAGATTCAGACGATGAAGGGACTTGAGGAGAAGATTATCGTGAATAGATCGAATCACAACAAACTCCTCTCTTGATACAAATATGTACATATTCACTGTGTACATGCACAATACGCAGGGTTACTAGAAAATAAGTCAGTTCTTGATCGACCAACTGTAAGCAAGAAATGTCAACCTGTTAGACAGAGGATTCCCTATGTTTTGATGTTGTTGTCTGAGTTGTTGTTGCTTTCTGGAAAGCTGAAGCGGTTGATTATTCTCTGTTCACTGAATTTCGAAATCGAGATTGAAGAAATGTTTATAAATATTTCTTTCGGTTTCGTTCAATTTTCAAGTGAAGAAGAGCATAGAAAGTTACCGAGAGCCACAAACAGATCCTTTCCTTATCTTTTTTTTCTCTTTCTTGTTATCTTTCTCTTTTCTTTTTTCTGATCTACCGCACACTCTCTGCTTCTTATGAGTCTTTATATATTAGTTCACTTCCAAGGAAATTGTGAAGTTCTCAATCACTTGTTAAATCTGTAAAAGCGTCAATGGTCTGTACCGTCATGAATTGTTAACTCTTCATTAATGCTGTCTTAAAAATAATGTCTCCGCAACCATACCAACCTTCTGTTTACATGATAACCATAACTCTTGTCAGTCCATCTCCTCCCTCAGACTCCGTTCCCTCCCTCTTCCCTATCGATCTCAGCTCACTTTCAGTTGCCCTCCTTCTTCGCTTATCAATCCCTTTCACCCAAATGTCCATATGTTTATCATCTCTGAACTCGTGTCTTTCGATAACATTATTCTTTCCATCCATCCTCTTCAATGCTTCTCTCTCAGATCAGTCAGATGGAATGAAGTGGTGTTGCTTTCTCTTCTGGTTCATATGGCGATTGACTCTCGCTTGTCTCGCTCACTTCAATTGGGTATTGGCCATCTACACGAACTGCGTCTACTTTGTGATCTGGAAGGTAAGAGGAATGACTCAGTCGTCTAATGCATCCAATTGCCTCGTTATGAGTCATTCCCTACTTTTTTCTGCCCAGCTCGTGTTCCTTTGAGTAGTCAGTGTAATTGGGGATGCGATTCGAAATTGATTTGGGATCGAATGAACATTGCCATTCCAATGTGAATAATAGAAAGTTCATATATCATTCAAGAGATAATTGAATGAATGATCGAAAATGTTGAGGTTCAATAACTTTCTTATTCCAGACGTACGATATCTTCTGGTTCTGGATGCATCTCATCCTCTGTTTGTGTTTCGAATCACTCAGAAGGGAAAACTATCTGCTCGTATGGTGAGAAAAGCAGATATTTCAATCAACAGACAATAATAAAACAAAATGAAAGCCCCTTCATGTGCTTTTTCGTCCAGGTGCAATCTCATTCGGCATCGCAAATTCAAGTACCCGAATGCTACTTACAAGGTAAATCTAGAATACTTCCGAAACTCTTCATAATCATCTTGTCAGCAAATCTACCTCACTGTCTACGGAGGAAAAGGAACGAAGGCAGAGAGAGCACTCGAAGGATTGGAGGATAAGGTGAGATCTAGTCATTTTCATCCGAATAATGTCTAGTTAGTGCATCAGGAAATTGAAACTTGATATTTGAGGAGCGAAAGGAGAGATTGACTCGAAGGGAAACGAGAAGAGTAAAAGAGAGCAGAGGGGAAGATTTGAGTTCGAGCAGCGAAGATGAAGATAATCAGAATATCGTCGATGATAGGAAGTAAGTTAGCGGCTATATTTTCAGTATTGAATCAAAGGAATGTTGAGAACAATAGCATTATTAAGCATACTCTTCATCTATCGATAATGAAAATTTCAGGAAGAAGGTCGTTCACAGTTCGGGAGAATTGGCAGATAGAGAAGCCGATAAATATCTGTACATTGGACATGCTGTGCCATCAGGAAATTCGCTGTCTCGGTGTCAGTTTCTTAATTTCTTCGTAGTCGATTGAAAAAAACTCAAAAAAGTGATTGTTGCGTGTCCTGAATATTTTACAATTAATTTCTCAGTGGAGGAAGGATCAAATGAAGAAGGAACTGAGTTGGAGGAGAGAGAAGATAGGGAAGACGGAGGAGAGGAGGAAACGAATATCGATGAAGGTGAGGAGGTCATTGTTCGTGTCTGACAAGACCTCATTCATCATCTTTATTCTCTCAAATCTTCTCTTTTCCTTCAGGAACTCCTCTTCATCGTCGTGCAGGAGTGAAGAAGGAGCGAGAGCAGCGAGTGAGAGGAGACATTCTCATTTCTGATCCCGTCGAAACTGTTTCTGTCACCAGCAATGATACGAGGTAAGAAGAGGTCGAAAGAAGTCTTCATGATTTTGTATCAATGTCAAAAGCTTCTTTAGATGGCAACGAATGAAGAATTTCTTCCCTCGTCACTTCCCAACTTTCAATCGGCAATACTCAACTGGTGATCCCAATTGTGAGCATTTTTTAAAGTTGAAAAAAATTAAATCCTATTTTGTTGAAGCTGTCGATGTGATTTCTCCCAACTATCGGAATACTTACGACCTCGCTGATCCGAAAGATGAGAAGAGAAGAGAGAAGAGGGACAGAAAGGTATGTAATTTTCAGATTGACGGCTAGGTTCTGATCCGTAGATAGGCATGTAGTGAATATAATAAGGAGCAATTCTATCACAGGCACTCACGAAGAAACTAAGATTGAGAATGAAGGAAGAACTCAAGATCATCGCCCTCGCGGAGAAAAGGTTATTTCCTGTTATTCAGAAACATGGACAAAATGAGAACATTTTCATTTCAGGCGAAAGAAAATCGCAGACTCGATTGAGCTCTTCCTTCAACTTCTTCGAATGATTTGCTCATTCGCAATGCTCATTGGCAATATTCGAAGGACTTTCGAATTCGCCAAATTTCGTTATCTTCATGCGGGTCAGAAGAGTACTGACGACCAGGCTCTGCAGAATTTACAGCAGTAAGATATTTTTAATTGGATAAGAAGATCAACATGTCAAACTAACAAGAATTGCCTATTTTTTACACTGGTGACATACCCTGCGCTGTTTAGAAAATATCTCTCTTTTCAGATCCACAGTATTCCTCGATTGTTCGATGTTCTGGATAAACAGTCTCTGGGCAGCCTGTCTCCAATGGCATCTCTGCTGTAGATTGGGATTATTCAGATTCCTACTCTGGTTTGTATTCTCTATCTGTTTCTATCTTCATCCCGTTCATTCAGGTCTTCTTTTCTTGGTTTCATAGCATTCGTAGTGATGTTCCTTCCGATTTCGATTGCATCGAATCAATTTGATCCATCATGGTGCGTTTCATGATTATTATTTGATTTTATCGTGTCAATTATTTTCATGGATTTCGAGTGCCCCTGATGCAGTTCAGAGAGCCCCCATCATTCTCTTCTATTTTCGTTGGTTCATTTCTGTGTGGGGGAGGGAGTAAATCAGCATATCTCTCGCCTCTTTGAGTTGACTTTCAAAGAGAATCGCGTGGAACAACAAACAATAATAGCGGAAGAGCGCACACTCGAATAATAAATATAATCTGTTCGAATCTCGCTCACTTTTGTTCTTGCGGGTTTTATTGACTGAAAAAGCGAAAACACGTGAGTTTGTGTGTGAGTCACAATTTGATCTAATTAGAATGAACCCCTTTCTCCCTACTGTTTCTCAGTCTCTTTCTCCAGTCAGAGAAAGACAAACGGTTGCAAGAATTGAAAACAGCTTGAGGAAACGATGTGAAGAGAGCCAATTCCAGGTGCCGCTTCGGTAAAAACGATTCACTCTACAAATATCAACCAAAGTGGAACTGGTAGATCGGAGGAAGACCACCAATCAATCAATAATCCCAAATAACTGAGATCAAATTCCCTCCAACGGGTGCAATATGTAGTATTACTTTGCCAATCTCTCCTCGTTCGTCAATGTCTTTTCCCATTGTAGATACTCACTTGTTTATAGCAGCCCTCAATTGATACTCTAAGCGAGTCTAATTTGCATATTTTGCTATTGTTGCTGACGTGTAGCCACGTTTTTCCTTTCCTTCCTCAACGCATAAATATGGATTATAAAGTTTATCCGTAGAGTGGGACAAATTGAGCAGAGAGTGAAAGAGAATAAGTAGCATTCTACTGTGTGATCAGTCTCGACGATTAAAAGAGAAGAAGGAGAGAAGGAGAGATGAGATTGAGTCTATGATCGATAAGGAGAAGAACGGGCGAATCCCACGAGAGTTCCGCCCTCCATATCGATGGCTACCGGAAAGTCCTGCAATCGATTAGTCACTACCGTAGTTAGCACTGTAGGATTGAAAGTAGGGTTGGCAAAATGATTCCAATCGCGAGTCTGAGACTCTCAGAGTCCCACTCATTTCAGACTCGCCGAGTCTGAGACTCGGTGAGTCCGAGTGATTGGGACTCTCAGAGTCTGAGACTTTGCGAGTCTCAAAATCCAATTATGTTTAATCGTTTATATTTAAATTTTTTGCTGAATAGGAGAGTTGGGACTCAGAGAGTCTGAACCATTTCACTGTCAGACTCGTCCAGTCTCAAAATCGAGAGATCATTTCTCGCCCTCCCATTCAGACTCATTCCGGTCCCATTTCGCGCGCGCGAACCGGTCGTTTCAGACTATTTCTGCCAACCCTAATTGAAAGCTTTATCGATCGATCGGCATTAGTGAGCAATGGAGGGCGGATATGGGAGGAACCGAGGAGGATGGCAAGATAAATGCATGCAGCGAGGGAAATGCTTACAAGGCACATGCAAATGGAGGAAGTGGGCGGAGCTTGCAGCAGCTGCAGCAGCTGCAGATTACTGATGGACGCCAATGCTAACGTTGTATCCCTGGGCGGTCTTCTGGGCATCGACGTAGGGACGAGATCCAGGGGATGCAGAGGAGGAGAAGTGAGGAACTCCCCGTACTCCTCCCTGACCCTCGTATGACTCATTCGTCACGTTCTGAATGGAGAACGAGTGGATTATGGATTGATGATACATCTTCTATCTCTCCCTCAACTCACGAGTGTATCGCGTCCTCCATGGAGACCGACGAAGAATTTGTAGATGAATGCGCCCACAATGGCTCCGATCATCGGTCCAACGAGGGGAATCCAGAAGTAGTATCCATTGGCACTGCAAGACTTCCTCTCTTTAGCAGATCATTAACCATCGTAAGTACCTGAATGCCTCCCATCCGTATCCACAGATGAGACACCAGAGACGAGGGCCGAGATCACGGGCAGGATTGATGGCGAAGCCTGAATGGAGTCAGTTGTCGATCGGAAGTGAGGGGCTACCGTACCTCCGTTGGCTCCGAAAGTCATGGCAACCATGGTCATGATTGATCCAGCGAGGACGGGAACCATCGCAGAGTGGATCTTGTGACGTTTGTCTGTGATGCAGCAGACGAGTCCAGAGAGAATGGCGGTACCGATGATCTACCGAGGGATCGATTATCGATTGATTACGGTAATCTACAGTACCTGATCCAGGAGAGATCCCCAGATGCTCATGTGAGCAGAGGGATAAGTGGCGAATAGACCGGCTGTTCCAGTCTGTCCCCCGACCGATCGAACTCCTCGATCGATAGTCCACAGATCATCTGCAATACCGTACCCCTACCGTACTCCTCTTCCCTTCGAGACTCACCGTGATGACCGAAGTAAGTGGCTGCCGCACCAAGGAAAGCTCCGATGAATTGAGCTGCCCAATAGACAACCATTCGAGGAATGGAGAGATTACCCAGAAGCATTTGAGTGAACGAAATCGCGGGATTCAGATGGGCTCCTGAAGGGAAGAATAGAGTACTGTAGGCCATTATCGACCCTTATCACATTGTTTCCCTTTGTTTGCAAGTGTTTCTGTTGTGGTGGCAGATCTGTCAATCCCTTCCTCTCCTCTGCACGATTCCTTCCCTTTCTCACCCCTATCAAACATGGCCACCCCTTGTTTTCGAGAGAGTAAAGACGGAAAGACTACTCGCAACTATGCGAGTGTTGATGGGGCACATAATTGCCGTGATGGTGGACAGGAGGGAAGGTAGGTCACAGGGTAGGTCACGAGAGAGGGAGGGGATTCGAGGAGGAGGAGGGGTGAAGAGGGCTACTGAGATAACATCTATTAGAAGTTCATCGGTTTATCTAACGGGGCCAAGGAGGTCAAGATTCGAAAAAGAGGAAGGAATGTGTTGATTTGCTCACCCGAAACAGAAGCAGCGAGGAAAACGGCGAACATGAATCCGATTCCCCATGCGATGTGAGCGGACGTCGAATTGCCACCAATGGCCACTGCCTGCTGCACATTCGCTGACGTTCCGATGAACTGAAACGATTGATCTTTGATCTCCCTTCGAACCTCTCAATTCGCACTTTTCGTCCCTTGTTTTGACCATTCGATCCACTTGCCCTCTGATTGCGACAATCCAGGACGTATTCGTATCTCTTTTCCACATTCTGTATACACTTGACTGACCTCCCGTCTCTCTCTCTCTTTTCGACCCATCAAAACAATGTCCAAATTCGGGGGTGAACGGACGACTGCATAACAAGTTACTCATTCAATCTGAGATCGAGGTCGACTCGTCTCTCCATCAGTTCCGTACTATTCGACACTCTGAGAGAAGGGAAACGGATGGGACGAGGTCACAGTTCTACTCGTGACCATTCCCCTTCTCTTCTCTTCCTTCTTGAACCTGCCAATATCCCCTAATTGTTCCGCTTACGAAGTAGAGTAGAGAACATCGCCAAAAAGGGGAATTCCATTGAGAAGTTGGGGGGTATTTTCATCGTTTTGATGTGATAAGACTCTTATCATAAGAGACGACTCTTCGATCTTTTGTCAGAGAGCGTTTTCGTTCCCATAAATTTCCCTCTCTTCTTTCACTTCGATCTTCGAAGATCGAGTAAAAGAGAACTCTCCTTCTCTAATTCTCTCAGCTTCCCTTATCGAAACTGTCATCTTTCCTCTACTTTTATCCATCGACACTCCATTCCAAGGTCTCTGTTATTTTTATCTCGAAACATCGAGAGGATTCATTAGCAAGAGGAATGAAGCGGAAACAAAAAGATAAAACTGTCAAGAGAGTAAAAACCGCATAGAATCAACTGAGACCATCACTAGCAGTAGTAGTTGCAAAGTTAGGTGATTAGGATCCCTCGAAATTGGAATTTCGATACATCTAATTGGATCACTCGAAATGGTTCTACTCTCAGAAGGGAGTGGTTGCCATTCACATAATCAACTTATTCCCCCCCCTTACTATTTTGAGTTTTGAAGAGAGCAAAGAGATCACAAAGGTGTGCGTTTTTCTGAAGAGAACGAAGCACATGAGAGGGGATTCCCCCGATGTTTTGATGATCGAGAAAGAAACCGAATGATGAGGGAGATCTTTGAAGATTATCGTGTGACTGGCCATTGTTAGAAGGAGACTAAGAGAACACCGTTGACGTCTTCAGAAGGCACTTCGAAATTGATACACAAAATGTTTCATCCTAAGATGCGGCCCCTTTCACAGGCCCTCACGAATTTCAGCGCATCATCTGCATATTTCTAGAGCACTTTGATCGCGTTTCCCCTTTCGTAAGGTCAATTTTTAAGTTTGAAATTTGCAGTAATAGATAAAGATAACTTACGACGAGGAAGAAGGTGCCGATCAACTCGGCGAGGAATTGACGAACCACCTGCAAGAATGATCATTACTTTGAGAGATTCAACATTTACTGCATCCATTTCCAAGAAAATCCCAATCAAAAGGGGTTTGATGAATCTAAGAATGCCCTACAGTCAAATACTCGCCTTTTTGTCTTCGATCCTGAAGGCGTTCGCGATCTTCTCTCGGATTTCGTTCATCTCTGAAGAGGATGCAGTGAATGGAATGAATGAAGTGAACAGAGAATGATCTGAAGGAGGGAGACAGAAAGGGGGCGGAGTCCCGACTGAGCTCCCTTCTATTATACAGTACTCAGAGGGGAGACATCTTGTAAACACGAGTGTAACCGTGATAAGGAGTGGAATGGGGGATGGGAGGAGATGTGATTGGGCTGCCATTGGAATAGAGAAGAGAAAAGAGGGAAGGATCGAGGAATCCATCTGCATAAGCACCCTTTAAACGATTCCTCTCCTCCTCTCCAGAGAAATGGAAACAATTCTGCACTCAATTCACAGCACGAATCAACCTTGATCTACCCTACACTCTGGTGTAACTGTAGAACCGAACGAGAGGGCAATATTTCGAAGAAGTAGCTAAAAATATGTTGATCGGCTTGATTTTCTCTCGATCTTCACATGTCATTCCTTGCACTTTCTGGCTTTTTCAATCGTCATTCGCGATCATCGAAATGCGAATCCTCTCAACAATTCGAATCCTATTTTTGATACTGCGGAAAGAGAGGAACTGGATTTTTACGAGTATCAGGAGAGGATCTAAATAATCGGTGATTCGGACGATTGAAATGGGAAGAAGAAAGGAAGAAAGAGAAGAGGATGGCGATCATTTGGAGGAATCGACCATTTGTTTCCCTCTCACATGTCGAAGAGGAGATTTGAATTGATTTCGAGGGATAATTGAGAGATCAGAGAATAAATAAAATAATTTCACGTCTACTGCAGCAGTCCCCTTCGTATTCGAGGCTCTCGATGGATAAAGTGCTATCCGACAGTTCCGAATTGTGATCGGATATCATCTGAATGCACGGAAAATATAATCAGTTGAAATTGAGATGAAATTCCTTTCGAGAACAGACCTGAGATCACGCGAAAGGAGCAAGTGAAGAAGGGTGAAAGAAGGAAGACGACCTCTTAGAAGAAGACAATTCAAGAAGCGTCGATTTCGATGAAAATGTAGCTTCTCTTTTCTTCACATTGTTTCTCAACGCACATTCATGGCTCTCAATTCGAGAATATTTATCAAGAAATCGACTTGATCGATAGTAAAATTGGTGAATAAAAGAGGAAAGAAGTGGATGGATCACAATCACAGGAATCTATCGATTATGTACAGAGAAGGGCGTCTCTCGGGAAAGAATGGGTAGATCAAAGGGAGGGAAGAAGGGGGAACTATTAATCGATAACTAGGATTATGTAGATGGAATACTCGTAGATTAGATGGAGATGGCAATGAGTGAAGAGGGAAAGAACTAAAAGAATAGCATGGGATCAGAGGAAGACATCTTATGGGAGAGAGGAGAGATCGGAGGCATCTTCCCATTCATTGACACGTCGTCCAGATAGGCTGCGTACTGAAAGAGATCACGATTAGACTCTCCTCCATTCACACACTCTCTCGTCGACAGAGAAAGAGATAGGGAAAGCGAGGGGAAGCGACAGAAGAGAAGTGCGGGACAGCACAGAGGGAAGTTGATCTTTGATCTTTACACATGACAGAAGCAGTGAGAAGAGCATTCACGAATGACGATGGAATGGGGAACAAACCAGATCGTCGGCGTCTTTATCCAACCCATCGGCTATATTTCCCTTCTGTGAATGGAACACGATAAGGGTTAGAGAATGGATGAAATCTCTGCGACAGTGAAAGACCGTTCAGTCGCAGTGCAGTTAGTGGAGTGTCTACGAGGAAGAAGAGAAAGGGAACTAACCGCGTCTTCGATCCATCGGAAGAAATGAACATTGTAGGGGACGTAGGGTTGGCGGAGCAGATGCTCTTGCACCTCCAGGAATCGTTTCAATTCCTCGAGTGTTATTCGATCCTTGCCCGCCCTGAATAGGATTCATTCCTCTCGTTCGAAGTTCCTTCTCTGAGGAAGACTCATCTAATTAGTCCATCTCAACGACTGGTCTAATCTCATTGTGTACCTCGTCTTCTTGAGTGCCGCGATAATCCTCATCGCTTCTCGAATGTCGTCACTCATATTCGCGATTCCCTGAATATTAAACTATTCACAAGAAAATTGATATATTCTGACTCTTCTCGCTCCTCTGATCTTCCTTCCGAAGTAGTGCAACTTCGTGAATGTTCTCTTGAGAGTGGAGGAGCAGAGATCGAGAGAAGCAGTGATGACTGCCAGACCGATTACCACGTAGAAGACGGCTAGCTGCAATGGAAAAATGTGATTATTTGACGGGTTTCCGTTCGAAAGGTTCAACTATGTTTCACTACAGATTTAGGTACATCCTCATCTCTAACACTGCCATGGGTCTAAAAATAACTAACAGCCAGATAGACGTTGCTCTTCACTTGAATATTTCCTAATCCGATCGTCGTGATTGTATTGAAAGAGAAGAAAACACCGTGAATGAAGGACCTGAAGGGATGAATGGAGAAGAGAAGAGAAGGGAGGACAATAGGAGATGGACGCAAGGAAGCTACATCCCCGTTAGGTCAAAAGTTCAATTCTTCTTCACTTTTTTTGTATTTTCGTAAAGTTCACTAACCAAATGGGTCCTTTCTCGAAGGAGTTGAATAAAATACTTCCGAAACAACAATATCCAATGATGAGGGCGAAATACGAAGCGACCGGCAGTTGTAACCGATCTTCTTCGTCCTAAAATATGAATAATTTAGACCAATAGCAACGTCAAAATCAAGATTGATCTTTGATCTTTCTCACCTCCTCTTCATCTTCGTCTTCTTCTGCTGTCGTTCGTTTCCGTCGCGACTTTTTCAGATCTCTGAATGGATTTTCGAATGAGAAACAGGAGAGGTAACTGACAATGAATCAATGGAGTCGACGTCGCCGGGAAATAAGCGGAGTCGAAGCGTTTCGATCAATCGAGCGATTCGCTGCCAGATTGAGAGGAGTTGCGCGTAGCTTCTGCAAATACATTGATATTCGATGGTCTACGCATTTTTCTAGCTCATGAGCTGTATTTTTGACTAAAAAATACTGACCGAATGACGATCTCCGACAGGAATTTTCCGATATCGGCAGCAGTGATGAACATGAGAGGAATGCCGAGGAGACCGAAGAAGACTGTGAAGACTCGACCAGGGTCTGTTGTGGGAGTGACGTGGTCGTAACCTGAGAAAGAAGGGATAGAGTAAGGGATTGGGATAGGATGAATTACCCGTAGAAGTGATGACTGTGAGCGCGTAGAGGACTGAGGCGGGAAAAGTCCACCTACGATTAATATTTTTTGCTAGAAATGGCGTGAAATCTGATACGAATTTACTAAGGATTTGAGGAAAAGGACCGAACCTCGTAGTGAGTTCCTCCTTCGAATCTTGCCACAACTGAGCATCATCAGCGAATCGATCGTCGTATTCGTGTGTTTGGGAGAGGACGGAGAGGAGGGGACGGATCCGCCGTTCTACCTGGAATGGGATGTTGAAGAATGAAGGTCGATTGCCTTGCAAAATTGCAAACTTTGAAGAGAAATACATGCATAAATCCCGTCTTAGCTGCACAAATTTTCCCAGATTACAAGGAGGAGAAAGGGAGGGGGAAGGGACAACCTCGGATGAGTTGATGTGACTGCACATTTCTTGTGTCTCGTTGAGAATGGATTGATAGGCGGAGAAGACTCGCGACAATTTCTCCCTTCTGAAAGGAGAGATCAATCAAGGAGGAAAGAGGGGAGGAGAGACATGGGAACAGCGAGAATCAATCAACGAGGAGGAGACTACTCAATAGTCGAGATCGTTGATGGGATCATTTAGACCAATTACTGGGAATTGGCCCTTACAGCTTGAAAAATAGCAACTTCTTCTTCTGAACTGACCGATTCTCCAGTTCGTTGTCCGCTTCCAACCAGATGAAAACGATGGCGCCCATTGTTATGTAAGAGAGAAGAAGGACGTTGAGACCGACGTGAGGAAGGAGGATTTTGAGGATCTGCAATGGGAGTTTGTTTACGAAACGAATCTTCTGCAACATCAAATTCCAGTCTATCTACACGTTTCTTCGAAGGTGCAATTATCCATGCAACGGCAAACTAAGAAAAGATGGAAAGGAAGAAAACTCGGCTCGTTTCTTCGAATATGCAATTATGCAACAAGAAAACAAAGGGAAAGAAGGGGAAATACTTACATTGACGATCTTCTTGCACAGGGACTCCTGTGGAATCTGCTCTGCCGCTTCCAATTCCTTCCTTTCCTCCTCCCATTTGACACGACCGTTGTTGTCTGCAATCACTCCACTCTTGACCATCCACTCTGATCTCTCCCTTGACCTACCCTGTCTCCCCAAGAGAGCAATGGAAAGATGTCTAACGGGAACGGCAAAGGAAGCTCTAGTAGCAAGGAAGATTCGGTTGATTTCCTTCGAGTAGACCATCGTCGACTGGCCAAACTTCCAAGTCTTTGCTTCCCCTTCCCCTCCCACAACTCTAATTCTCATTTAGTCGCCACTCTCCCTCATTACTATCTATTCTTTTATTTTTCACTCGCGCCTTTTCTGAGGTGGTTAAAGTGCTTAAGACCTACGGTCTCCCGTCTCAGGACTGATCACTGGACTAATCATCCTTTCCCTCCGTCTGATCTCTGATTCTATCGCTAACTGGACGAAGTGAACCCTCAATTTGCCCTCGAGCAATCAATTGGGACGACTGATTGATTGAGTGATTGGGTGATAAAGGAGTGGATGGAGGGAGGGAATGGGAGGGAATGAGTCTTCCTTCTGGCCACTCTTCTAGTCAACACACTTCTAATAAACAAGGAACACCTCTGAGAGTAGGGGAGAAGAGACGGAATGCGAGGGGAAGCTGTCCCTTCTAGCCTAGTCGACCCCCAATATGTAAACTGAGAGAAGGATGGAGGAATGAACAGTAGATGAAGAGTGCGATTGAGTGGTGGAGGACTGATTGAATGGAAGGAGGAGAGGAATGAGTGACATGAGGAGACACAAGTGACGAGACGATGCAATTGTGTGAGAAGAAACGATGAGAAGGAGGAGGGGATTGATAGGGGAAGAACGGATGGATAAGGAAGAGAAGGGATTACCGAGGATGTAACTGTCTCTGCGAGGTGCTGTATTGTGTCGAGAGAGAGGGGCAGAGGGGGGTTCAGAGGGAGGACACGAGGGAGGGAGATTGGGATCGAAGGAAGGATCGAGTCGAGCCAGATAGAAGGGATCTCGTTGGATGGGATGGAGGGACGAGCCATAGGGATGGAGGGAAGCATGAGTGGATGCAACTGAGAATCTCTTCGAAGCAATGGAAGCCCTTCTCAACTCAGCTATCTCCGATCGAAGGGCCGAGATCTGCGAGTCCCTTCGATTGATCTGTCGTTGATGGAGATTGGAGATAGTGAGACGACGATAGGAATAAGCGGCCGCTGTCGAACCCATCCAGAGGGATGAGAAGGGGAGGAGAAGAGAGGGAGGGGGAGAGGGAGGGAGGAGGGGGAGAGGCCACTCATCAAAACACTGTGAGCAGAGAAATGATACGAGGAGGCATGGCAGGTAGATGAGGTCCAGAGGGAGAGGTGTGGACGAGATGAGACATTTCTTGTCGAGATTCAATTTGACCCCGTTCGAGACATCAAAGATAGTGTGAACCCTACGAGAGATTCTAGTAACAAATTTGTCCAATTTCCGTAACTGCTTTTTGTCTTCCTTTGCTCATCGAAATTTGAGCTCCGAATAGCGAAAGAAAGGACTGCAAGGGATCTTAGAACAAAGAATCACGCCGTTCGTGAAACTTGAGATTCTTATTTCTCTGATCTGCCAACCTGTCAACTCATCGGGAATAAAAAGAGATTCGGAGAGATTTCGAGGGCAGATGAGAGCATTTATGAAGGAGAAGAGAAGGAAGACGGAGAATAAAGAGAGAAGAGAGATGGAAGAGGACTCGAGCACTATTATCCCCCTCTATGATTCCCATTGTATCTTCGAATGAAACAGACCTTCCGTCAAATAAGAAGGATGGAAATGATAGCGAGTTTCGATTAATCCAGAGTAGAGATCAGAGACCATCGAGAGAGTTCGCATGCCCATGATAGAAGAAGAGGAGACGGAAAGGGGAAGACTGGGGTGGAAGAAGTGAAGGTGGGAGAACGGTAAACGGATTTGAGTGAATTTTTAGAGAAAGAAGAAAGTGGAGCAATTAGGCTTATCGCTGTCTTTTTCACACGTACTGGCAGTAATTTTAGTCCATTTTCTACATGGTCTCATCGGTTAGATAGGCGAGAGAGTGCGTAATATGGAGAGACGATCACCTGTATTTCTAACTCTAATCTGCACTACTCTTCTCTCGAATCCCTTGACTGACCTGGTTGGAAGAACAATCCAGTCTGCGGCTGTCCGACTGCTGCCAAAAGAGCGATGGAAGCAGGAAGACGAGATCGACGAGTGGACGAAGCCCATTCAGAGAACATCGATGGGACTGAGGGAGAGGAGACGAGAGTCAAGGAAGGAAGAGAGGGAGGGTTATCGAGAGAAGATCAGAATGAAGGCATCAACACCCAAGCATTTCCATGATTTGGAGAGAGAAAAGGAAGAAAGAAAAAGGAGATATCTCGTGAAAGATAATTGAGCAATTCCAGAAAAGCTTTGAAGTGATGGAGAGAAGAAGTCACCAAAATGAAAGGAGGAGCGTCTCCAACCTTCCGACCTAACCATTTTATTTTGGGGAAGAGCTCGCTTACCAGCAAATTAGAGTAATAACAAGAAAAGATGAGAGGAGAACGATCAGTGAAAAGGAGTAGTACCGAAATAGATGAGATGGTTCCTGTCCATATGAAAGGATCGGATGAAGAGACGATGAATGGAAGAGGATAATCAAAAGAAAAGAAGAGGAGATCGACATGGAAACAGAGCAGGAGAGACATGAATATCCCTGTAGATTCTATTCGGAGGAAAACGTATTGCATGGATGGAGATACGAACGATTCTGTAAAATCTGCAGTGGAATATCTGAGTATCTGAAGAAAGAAAGAGGAAAAACTGCGAAGAAGACGAAAGTGGTCTCGAATATTGGGATGATGTGTTCCTTATAGGAGACACTGCACGGATGATACTCCGAGTCTATTCGAAATAGAGTTAGAGTAACGTGATACTATTTAAATGGAGTTGTGGCTGACGCTCGTGTGAAAAGGAGATGAAGAGGAGGAGGAAGGGGGCGCGAGGGGTCTTCATATTCTCAAGTCCAGTCGTTTTATCTCTTTCCCCCTTGGGTGACACAGAGATGAGACATGGGGGGCTCAGTCTTGGAGGAGACGAGAGGGAAATGAGAGGGAAAGGGTGAGATTGGGGATGAATCCCATCTCAGAATGGACAATTATTACTAGGAATCTAACAGTGCGAAGGGGGGAGGAGGGCCATCCCTCTTCTTCCCTTCATCTTTTGTCGTTCCTTCACACGAAATTCGTCCAATCAACCTCTCCTGTCCCCTTCTAGACTCTTTTCTTCCACAATAACTGTCCCATCTGGTGAAGAGAAGCGAGAAATTCCATTCATAACCAACAGATAGACGACAACCCATTCAGTCGACCCTTTTCGAGAATGAAAACTGACAATCTCAGAAGGAATCAGTGGAGAAAAGTGAATGGAGCACGTGGAGATCAACGATGAATTCGATCGAAGAACCATTTCTACGATTCAACAGTTTCGAAAAGGATGAAGCAGACTCACCGAGCCAAGCCCAGTCGACCATTAGATGGAATCGTAGATCGTGAATGAGGAGGAAGAGCAGACTTAACGAGGAGATTTGTTTCATCTGGAGGAGAGAAGAGAGCCAGTGAACTACTGCGAAAGAAGAAGGGAGAAAAGGTGCAACCCCGTCCTCTAATCGTCTCCCTTACCGGAAGAAATGCGTGAAGAGAGAGTTTATCGTCCAGGATTCAGGAGGTTCTCAACTGTAACCACGCCTCTTTGGATTGACAGGACTGCGTTGCACCTCCCACCTATTATTCTAATGCCTGCCAAATCTTGGTAAATATTAGCTATTCGACAAGTCCCTCGATTGACCAGTCTCTCCCATTCTTTTCCCATTGGCCACAACAAAGTAGTTGAACTTGCCCAATCGGACTCTGGCCGTGTGATGTAATGGGACGATGGACGATGTCATTCCATTACAAGAAGGAAGTGAGTGAATGACTGAGAAGGGATTGAGACTATTCGAGACTGGAAGAAGAAAGGAAGAAGGATGAATAATGAAGAGTCGACCACTCCTCTCGCTTCTCCCATTACAATCATGATCGAAACCTGCTCATTAGTGCACAAAAAGTACGACGGAGAACAAAGAAGATTTAGATGATGGGAACAGAAGAGAAGGTGAGTCAGAGAGGGGAGAAAATCTTCGCTACCTCAATTCTGCATATTCTCTTCAGTGGATCTTCAAAACTTGCATACTAATAAGGGGAAATCCCTCTCTTCGCAATAGTCAATTTCCTCCTCTCCAACACCCTCACACCTATCTCGAATCTTCCCATTAACGCTTCAGATAATTCGGAGATTCTTTCCAGCCTCTTTTCCTCTCTCCCCGGATACACTTAGTGACCTCCAAAGCAGATCTACGAAAAGAAATTAAATGAAATAGAGAGAAAGAGAAGAGAAAAGACCAATGGTGAGGAGTCACGAAGGAAGAGAGAAAGTGAGAAGACGGAATACTATTATAGAAGAGAAGAGGAGAACAAGGAAATGTGGAGTAATCAGATGGAATGACCAATGAATTCATTCTACCTCTCTCTCTCTCATTCAATTATCGTCTACCACAGTTCATTCTCCTACTCACTCATCACGATAGAACAGTAGTGGCACGTCTCCGATGCATTTTGTTGTTCCAGTCTAGTAGTCTACCGTAATCCATCATCAATTATACAGTACCCTTTGAACGTACCATCATGAGTGCGTCGTCGTTCATTGGAGAGAGGATGGAGGGAAGGAGATCGAATGAGGGGATGGATGGAGGGAGTTCGGATGAGTTGACCGTAGGTATGGAAGGTAGCTCCAGCCCCCGTTGATCCCATGGTAGATCAGAGGGTAGATCAAGGGAGGGAAGGGGGACTGGGGGAGGGATGGGGGGGAGGACTACAGATATCTTGTTGAGTGGTAGGATGGGGAGGATAAGAGGGGTAACTGCTGCATCTGTATTAATTAGATTTGAGTCGTCGTCTATATTCTAAGGGGGGATTGGTGTGGGGTGAAGAGAAGGGAGAGGAGGAGGAGGAGGAGGAAGGGGGAGGGACTACGATAGACAACGACTCAGAACCAAAAGAGGGGCACAGATTGATTTTTAGTCGTGTCTTCCTTGAGATGGAGCAGAGCTATGAGACAAGGGAGAGACAGGGATAAAGAGACAATTAGAGAGGAGAGAGCAGGTCCCTAGGGGAGGAAGAGAGGGTGTCACTCTATAGAGGAGTGATCTGAGGGAGGGAGGAGGAAGGAACGGAGGACAGTTTAGAGAAGGAAGAGAGGGAGTCACTGCATTACCGTGAGAGAAGGCAATAATAGAGGGAGAGGGAGACATCTTTGGAGAGAGGAAGGATAAGCATTGTAGATGGAGGAAGGAAGCGGAAAGGAGCAAGGGAAAGACCAATCGAGACACTTCTTAGTCATCTACCATTCATTCAGAGTACGATAACACAACTTATTGAAACAACGAAACAACAATATCACTGGTAGGTCAGATGGAATTGGAAACAATATTAAATGAGTACAAAATGTAAATAAAACAACTGTATAGATTAAGGCTGAGATCACTTCCTCTATTCTTCTCTCATTCCAATTCCATCTCTTCTCAATCATCCTTTGGAGCCAATCCTCCCAGAACTGCAGAGGGAACAGCTCGCGTCGACACTTCTGCAATAATATAATTCATTGTTTATTATTTTATAACTTCTCTAATTACATCATGCGTATCACAGAACGGTCACTCGAAACACGTGAGTGAACTCCATTTCAACTTGGGAAATGGCCAAAATAGGATGGTGAATAGAGAAAGAGCGATGAAGTCACGCAGTCTCTGATTCATTCATGAATTTCAGTCCCCCGCAGATTCCATTCCAATGCTAATCTACTGGAACAGAACATCTACCATTTGGCCATCTCTTTAAGTTTTCAATCAGAACAATCAAAGTTTGTCCTCTCTGAATTAGATACGAGTTTTATCAACACAAGAATCTCTGCCCCCGATCTCCCTTCCAACATACCAGTATCATCTCCTCCCTCTCCCTCCTCTCCTTCCTCCTCCTCATCATCATCTCCAATATCGATCTCATCGGGATTCTCCGTGGTCGCTTCCTTCGTTGTCTTACTCGCTCCACGGACGAAACTGATGTTACCACCTGAAAGCAACAATTCATTGTCTGACCAGCACCCATACAACTTTTTTAGGAAAACAAATCAAAACCAACGAGTCCACGGTTTCACGCTCATCACTTAACAGTAACATCCTACGGTAGACAATTCGAAGAATACCATGAGTGGAAAATAAGAATAAATGCAAAATGACGTACCAGTGGCGGATGCCTTCTTCTCCTCAACGACAAGTTGTGCTCGTGCCTCCAGAAGGGCCATCGAATCGCCTCCCGTCGCACCCTCGCCCGGCATCTGAATCGAGAAGAGAATGAGTAAGGGGTTATTTTATGGAGGCTTGATTAGTCTTTTTAACCTAATCCTTTCAATAACAATTTGGTGCAACCAAATACCAGGTAATTGCGAAACAGATGCCAATCCTAAATTAAAGAAAAACAATTTCCAATAAAAACAAATCACAAAATGAGAAAAAAGAGGAAAAACGCTTACCGCGGGATTTCCAGCTGCGATCATCTGTGCACTCATGTAGTTCACATTCGTGTTGTACGTCGCCTGCACCGATCGCTTGATTCTGAAATTGAACAATTTGTAAGAATTTTCCTATTCCTTCAACAAATCAAATATTCTCCGCATCAAAAACAAATTCCCAATTTCTCGACTCACCTGAGCATCTCTCTGACCGTATCCTCATTGCCGTGTTTGAGTTCGAACTCCTTCCATGTCTCCCAGAAGATTCCATACACCTGAAAGGAAACATAGTTGATGCGGGTCACTTTTGCGGTCTTTGAGGGTCATTATCGACATCCCAGATCCATGAACTCACTCTGGGATCGCATATCTCCGATGCATGGGCGTAGATTGCCCTTCCTCTGTCGATCTCTCCCAGAGCCCTCTCCATCGCTGCGTATCGCATCGACATCTCACTGCAACAGAGACATTCGAGTATTGGCATTTGATAGAACTCTCGCAATATCCTGTCCATACATACCGTGACTTGTTCTCCGGCAGACTGGAGATGGCATCTTCGTAGATTGGTCGAGTGTGAGGCAGACCGAAGTCCTCTCCAGCACGTTTGATGTAGATGTTGTACATCTGAAGGATATGCTCATTAACGTTATTCAGTTGCAACTCCAATCTCGCAGATCGTTGAAATGGGATGCTCTCTCACTCACCGCATACTGATCCTCCTTATCGACAGCCTTGGTCGCTCTATTGTAGATGGCCATCGCGTGCCTCGCCAATCCGTGTTTCTCCTCCAATTGGGCGTAGAGGAGGAAGATGTCTGAAGAGAGGAGGATTGGATTTTACAATTCCCTACAATTCAACGTTTCACGAATATCATGAAAAAAAATTGCGAAATATACACGAAAACGTACTTTTAGCGTACTTGGGCGGGCATCCATCGAGACACTGCTCGAAGAGATCACGAGCTCGCTCCAACTTATTACCACCCTGAACACATACCGTAATTATGTTTCGTGACATTCACATTGTAATTTCATGTGAAAGAAAAACTGACATATCGCTTGATGAACTTGGTGAGGTAGAGATTCCAGATATCATATACATTGGGCCATTTGAATAAGGCGATTCCTCTCTCGTAGGCTTTGAATGCATCCTCGAAGTAATTGTGTTCCTCGAGGAAGGATGCGTAGTTGATAACAATCTGAAAGTAGAGGAATTGCTATTGTTGTCTTTCAAAACCAAACGATCTAACCTGTGGAGTAGCGATTCGCAGATCGATTACTCGGTCGTAGACGGCACGACATTTCTCTACCTGACGAATAGAACATCATTGTTTAGTATGCCATCACTTCGAGCATCTCATCGATCCAAGATCCTCCTAAATCTCAATTCTCTCACCGTTCCGAAGCACTCCTCTAGATCGGCATACATGCTCCACACCTTGAGTGACTTGTGAACACGCGTCTGAAATAAATACAATTAGATACATAATCGTGCAAATATTTTAAATAAATTCCAACCCGGCACCTTCGTGTTGCACCATTGCCATAATATTTGTGGAAAACGCATCAATTTTTATTGTGTTACAGATGATCAGATGTAATAAAAGGGCATGCATACCTGTACAGTCTCTCCCTCATCGAAGTAGTCGGTCTTCCTCGGAGGAGGAGCCACTGCTCTCTTGAGCACTGCCACTGCTCGAGGATATTCCCTGCAAGGTGATAATGAAGAAAGTGTCGTCAGTATTGTCTGTCACCCCAGATAAAGACATTCTACATGATAAAAATCAGACAAAGTAGAATTGTTGTACCAAATCTACCAGTACTAATTTTTCCTGTGACTATCTCACTTCTGTCTCATCTCCATCTCTGCGTACTCGCACCACACAGTCGCCAATTCGTCCACTTTCACATAGGGAGCCTCCACTGCCTTCTCGAAGATGGAACGGGCCTGACGAGGAAAGAAGTAGGACTAATTCTCGTCATAAATTGCAACCAAATTAAAGGCATGGAAAGCGAGCGAAGGATATTTATTTACCTTACACCTAATATTTTTTATAATTAATAACTTTGTTGTGCTCACATCGGTCACGTGTTTGTTCTTCTCGTAGAACTTGGCGAAAGAGATCCAAATGGAGGAGAGTCGTCCCACTTGCATCTTCGGACTCACTGTCTTCACTGCTTCCAGATACGTCTCGATCACCTGAGCCACGCATTTTTGTAAAGAGATCTTGGCATACAAGAAAATGTCTAAACTTAAAATGGACGTACACTCCATTTTTTTAAACGATCCTCTCTGCTATTAGAAAAAATAATAATCGAGGATGATCAGATTTTTTGAAAGTGATCCCGTCACACCAGGAAAGGATTAAATTGAAATTGGAACACATGGCAATTTTTCAAACGACCTGCGAAGGTTCTGACAATTTTTACAAATTAATTGAGGGTGATCAGAATTTTTGCAAGTGATCGCGGCATGCCACAAAATTTCTAAAATGAAATTGGAAGCCGGGGGAATTTTCAAACGACCTGCGAAGGTTCTGATAATTTTTAAAAATTAATTGATGGTAATCAGAATTTTTGCAAGTGATCGCGGCATGCCACAAAATTTCTAAATTGAAATTGGAAGCAGAGGGAATTTTTCAAACGACCTGCGAACGTTCTGATATTTTTTAAAAACTAATTGAGGGTGATCAAAATTTTTGCAAGTGATTGTGGCATGCCACAAAATTTCTAAAATGAAATTGGAAGCCGGGGGAATTTTTCAAACGACCTGCGAAGGTTCTGACAATTTTTAAAAATTAATTGAGGGTGATCAGAACTTTGGCAAGTGATCGCGGCAATCACAATTTTTTTTAATTGAAATTGGAAGCAGAGTGAATTTTTCAAACGACCTGCGAACGTTCTGATATTTTTAAAAAATTAATTGAGGGCGATCAGGATTTCTTTTTGTGGTCATGGCGCCAGCAAAATGTCCAAACTTCGACGTTTATGCAATTTTTAAAACTATGCAGGCTAAAAAACGAGAATTTTAAAAAAAATCAATCAGATATCTAACGGGATGGATGGACTTACCTTGTTGGGTTGTCCCTCATAAAGTTCCACTCTATTCAACCACTCGTGTACATTGTGGGGATTCTGACGGAGAAGAACTGAATTGAGAAGGAGAGGACGACGCTCCAGAAGATGCTCGTATCTGTGAGGGAATAACTCACGGAATTCAGGAATATTGTTCAAGACCAGCAAGATTCGCTTTACGTAATGGACATTAATGAGTAGAAAGATGGACCCACCTCGCAAATAGCCACTCCAATTCGAGATCATCCTCTTCCGTCGCATTCTCCTCGTCCAGTTGTTCCACCTACACAAATATGTTGAGAGATGGGAGGAGGATAACATGGGTGGTATGAAACTCGAATCAAAGGGGGTCAAAAGACTCACTCTCGCAGCCGCCTCTCTCTCCTCCAATTTGGCATAAGCATCGAAGATCTGCGTGAAATCTCTCACTGTCTTCGTCGATCCCATCGCCTCCTCATAGATATCACGAGCCTATGAGAGGGAATGGATGAAGGGAGAATCGAGAAATGACGACTGTGGTGGAATACAACGCACACAATGAACTAACCTTCTCAAATTGGGCAGATCGGATGTAGTACTCAGCGAGTGAACACCAGAGTACTCCAACCTGGTCAGAGTATCTCTTGATTCCTTGACGAAGAATTGCGTCTACATTGAGTGAAGTCACCTGCAAATCGGAGTAATACTTTCTTCCTCAGATCACTCGAAATCGAAGTGAATCATTAATAGATACTGGATGAAAACCTTGGTTGGATTCTGTGAGATGAGTTCAGCCAATTCACTCCACAATTGATGGACAGTCTTGCCCTTCTCAGAGACGGGACGATCCTCATTCACCTTAAAAAATAGTTACATTATTAAAAAAAAGGAATTAGAGGCGACAAAAGGACAAAGTGATCAACGATCTGTGATCTTATTTTGATCGAATGCATTCTCTGTAACTCTTATTTCACTACTCATTACTGTTCACTTTCTAGTGTTCGCTCGGTGGGGGCGGGTCTGTCTCGAAGGTAAGATAAGCGGCTAGACTACGATCCTTCCCCCATGCAGATACAATGATCTACTTGCTGGCGCTCCTTTTCTTACTATCCGGACTGCTTATTCTTTGTGGAGGGAAGAAGGTGGATGGATCGCTCGAAAATGTCCCAATTTCAAATTTCAGCAAGCGCAGCCGGGATTCCAGTTCAAATCAGCGTCACAGGAACAACGGGCTAATCCCAATGCTAGTAAGTACATCATCCCTTTCCCGACTACATTGAATCCTTTTAGCTCCTCAGCAACCCGTCAGTGGAAACGGTAGTAATAAGAGAGAAGGATCGAAAGAGAAGATGTCGAGTGAGGGACTCAGACCACATCAAGCAAAATTGAATGAGAAAGAGGTTGGATGGAGGGCACGAAAGATAATGAGAAGTCGATTATAGAAACTGATCGCAAAGGGAGCCACTAAGAAACCGAATGAATACCCGACCTTTGATGATGTCCCTAGTGATTGGGAAGACGTGAGTTTTAATGACAATTGGTGCAGAACTATGTTGATCAACTTCAGAAGGATGGTAAAATGCACGGTGAGAAGAAGAAGGGAAAAGAGGATAAAGAAAAAGATGAGAAGGAAGATAAGGAAGAAAAGAAAGAGGAGAAAAAAGTTTCGATATAACATCTTTGTACCTAAATCTGTTATGTTACAGACTGAATAATTGCGTTCCTTCGATCTATCCACCCCTATCTCATGCTACATGTGATTGACAACAATTGATATATCGATCTTACGCAAGTGACTGTGATTGTGATATTAGAGCAATGAGATATGAGATAAAAGCGTTTGCCTTTCTGAGATTTGTTGACAGATTGTGATAACGTACCAAATTGGCCAATTGTTTGGCAGCCTCATCCAATTGATCAACTTTCCTTAAATACTCAACGAAGTCTTCGCGAGCGAGAGGATTCAGTTTGAGGTATCTGAGGAAATGAAACATGTATATTGAGAAGCTACAAATAACAGGGAAAATATCTAATGTTATATGTTATACCGTCGATAGCATCGAATGGTCGTCTCAGTGATATCGTGACTGGTAAGGAAATCGATATACAGCGGCCTTAAAAAATATTCGCATTATGTAATTTTAGAAACATTATGGCACAATATCTTTAACCTGTAATGATTTTCCATGCTCAGGGCTTACCAAATTCTCATGTGCTGAGTAACAGGAAGGGCACGAAGAGAACGATCGAACACCTGCAAGGAACAAATTAAGGACAGAGATTATCACAACGCGAGACAATGAAAACCAGTACTCACTCTTCTCGTTTCAGTGATGAGCCCTCTCTTCATCATAATCTCGCAGTATTCTAGCCAGATACGAGGCATCTACAATAGGAAAACAATTAACTATTTAAGATGCGGATGAATATAACTCACCTTGTGCAAGTAAACGAGACATCTTTCGTAAGCATCAGACAGATGCTGGAAGGCAATGTCCGTCGGGCACTGAAATATCCATGTATAAAAAAATGATAAACAACCAAACAATAAAACACAAACTTTGTGAGCGACCATTCTCTTGCGGAAGCGAAGATAATTGAACCATAGTTTGTAACTTCTTTCGAAAATTTTCAGAGCTCGCTCGTACACCTAAAAAAATACTTTAGAAAAAAATCGCCGGCAATATAACCTGGCAGATTTGCTTGAGAGGAGCCTTAGACTTCTTCTTGTGGTCGATATACCGCTGCCATGTACGGAGAGAGTACTGATTCTTGAGGATATCTTCCTCATAGGGCAAATCTGCTTCTTCCTACAACGAATCAGTGCTAGTTCAACATACATTTCAGAAAAAGAAGAAAACTAACCAGCACGACAACGGCTTTCGGTGCCTTCTGACCGCCGCGAGCTACTTCATGAGTAGCATCAGCCATAGACTTCAGATCAATGCCCTCCTTCTCTTTCTCCGGCATGGTCATCGACTGAAAATCACGCAAATGTGGTTGAATAACGTAAATCCTGATCATAGGCAACGAACAAACAGAAAAAAACGCTCAACGAAAAACATACGAAAAATTCTTTGAAAATATTACAGCCAAAATTTTACTGCGCTCCTGGTAAATGAAGGAACGGATTTTCGCTATTTACAGAAATGGAGAAAAGTGCTATTTTTGGTGTTTATATTGTTATTCTATCTATTATTTACATTTCAATGCCGTCTAGATATGTTTTTCTATCGAATACAGTCGAAAAATTAATTTGCGAGAAGCGTGGTTAAAAAATAGATCGCCTTCTTTTCTCGTTCCCCGAGTCACAGTTTGTCATTGACACGTCGCACTTTCACTTGGGCTTCCCATGCTAAATTACCGGTTTTCGTTTGATTTCACACACTTTTCTACTGTTTTTAATTGATCAATCGATTGCTAGTTGCCATTTCTAGCTTATACAATCTATACGGGAGGGATCTGAGTTGTGTTAGTCCTGACACAACTCGTTTCTCTACAGCAACATGCTGCGACCAAGCATTATCTTATTGGTGAGTTGTTCGTCCGTTCCATTCTATATACACGATTTGTACTTTTAAGATATGTGCTCTCACAAGATTATCCTTCACTGCCGCTTCCCAAAAGTCGAAGTTGTGCGCAAATGATCTCTGCTCAGGTGCGTTACGCACATGATTCTTCGTGTATCATTTATATTTTTGCAGATCCCCTTTTCGTGAGCACGATTGAAAAACCACTAAACTATCCTGACCTGCTGCAACAAGAAGTGGGCCAATCTGTTGAGATTCTGGCTATAAACTTCAGTGATCGTCCGGATTTGTATGAAGCAAGAGTGAGTCTGTTTTTTGTCGAGTTGATTTTTGCAGTCCAATCCTCTCTCCTATAATATTTACTAATGTTTTGCAGAGCAATGGAATCACTGGTAGAATATATAAATCATCGATAAAACTAGAGGATTATGTTAATTTCCTCAAGTTTTCGATTATGGGAAAGAAGGAGTATAAATCAGTTGCTCAGGAGATTAAACTCGGAACCAGTTCCGTCCTAGGTATGCATCTGTCGCATGCCTTCTCGACTAGTTTTCATCTATCTCAGGAGTCGTCAATGCCCATCCAGATCTGATACGTGACTATAATGCAAGGGCGAATGAATTGGCCCAAATTACCGGAGTTGAGGCAGCACTCATGGATATTCCCGCGGTACAAGAATATTAAGATGACCTGTAAACCGAGGTCTATTGCAGCCTCCTCAGAAGGGTCACGGACATTCGCATAGCGGACATGGGCACAGTCATTCACATGGACATGCACATGGTCAGAATTTCCATTTGGGTTGAAATTATAATTTATATGAGCATCAATTTATTTATTGACGATAGCTAATGAACGTTTTCTTTCAGATCACGGTCACGGTCATTCTCACGAAGGCACTGACGGACACGGTCCGTTTACTTCTCTATTTCGATTGTTTATTTGCGAATTTAATCCTACGACATATATTTTTTGCCTACAAATTATGCTCAAACATAATACAACCCAATTGGTTCTCGTGTATTATTGAATCTTCTTGAATGAGATTGATCGCAGGTCACAGTCACGATGCTCCTGAGACAGCGAAAGTGGAGGAAGTGAAGGTGGAAGCAGTGCCTATAGTGACCCCGACTGAGGAAGTCAAGACTGAAGTCCTAGCAACTCCAGTTACTCCTGTGGTATGCAGACTTTTGAATTCTCGAAAGCAAGATTGTCCTGTTTATTTTATTTTTCTTCGATTGCAAATTTATCTTTAGGAAGTTGAGGCCGCAGATGCTCCGAAAGTGGTCGCTAAGACTCCCGAGGTATGTTTCTCTAAATATCTAATAAAAATGCATTCTGTTGAAATAATATTTATAAAAAATTGTAGGAGATGGATGCTGAGATTCAACGTCTGATGGAAGAGGATATGAAGAGATTGGCAGAAGAGGCACTCCAAGGTTAGTAGAGATAAAGAAGAGAGAAGAGATTAGGCGAGAATGCATGTCCAGCTACCCTTCCCATTCACATTTTCTTCCCTTCTCTAGATAGTCTCGAACAGTAATAATCTCTTGATATATTCTAGTTGTAGTGAGTGGCTCTTCTCGTTCAGACTCACTTCTTCTCTCTTCTGACCTTCCCTCCTCCCTTCCATCCTCTCCTCCCGTTGCTACTCCCTCTCCTACCGTACCCACTCCCCAATCCGTCCCAGTTCCATCTCCAAGCACTGCCCTCCCTTCTCCTCCTGTCGTCAATGTCCCTGTTCCCACCTCTCCTCCCGTTCATCCCAAACAGGCAATTGCTACTCCCACCATTCCTCCCACTCCTACTCCAGTCCCTGTGGCTGCAGTCCCTCCTCTTGCCAATGCTCCCCCAGTCCCCAATGTGCCCGTCACTCCCCCGATGGATCCAAAGGTCCCTGTTGTTCCATCTGACCCTCCGAAGGCGGTTCCTCCTGTGGCAACAGTACCGAAGGTGCCAGTAGCCCTACCCTCTGTGCCCCCTACGGAGTCTCCTGCCAAGATGGCGGTACCCACTCCCATCGAGACTCCCAAGGCATCTGTCCCTGCAGCGACCATCCCCACTCCTGAGGTGAAACCGACCACGGTTCCTCCTGCTGTTCCAGTGGCCTCTCGCTTCGTTCCCATTGCAGAACAACCAAAGGTTGTCCCTTCCCCGACGCCCCAAGTCGTGGTTGAACAACCGAAGGTGGTTCCTGTTGAGACATTGGTTCCGAAGGTTCCACCCCCTACACCCGCAACTCCTCCAGTTCCCGTGACTCAACCCCCACCATCTCAACCAATCCTTCCATCGGAACCACTCAAGGAGAGTCTTCCTCCTCCCACAGTGACTGCCACGCCTCCCCCAATAGTCGACCAACCAGTGGCCGCCACTCTCCCTCCTCCAGTGGTCACCACTCCTACACCTCAAGTGGCTGTGCCTCCTACGACTCCTCCTCCTTCAACTACAGTACCCCCTCCAACCACCCCTCCTCCTTCTCACGTGGGTACGGTAGGTAGTGATGAGAGTGCGACTAACGGGGAGACGAAGAAACGTCGTGTATCGAGAAGGATAATCAGAGGACCGAATGGACTTCCTCAGATGGAAATGACTGAAGAGAAGGAAGAAGGAGTAGTGACTAGTAAGTGAATGGAATGGAATAGAGTGGTGGAGTGGTGGCTGTGTCGCTTCGTGTGCTTCCCTCTCTCCCTTCGTCGTCCCTTCTTCTCCCTTCGCCATGCCAAGTCTCGTCCCTTCTACAGTCCAGTCCTCCCTCTTCCCCTCTCTCCTCTCCTCTCTTTTTCTAGATTGCATGACTAACCCGCTTGCATCGCTGAGTTCAGAGTGTCTTTTCCTACGTTTGATTACGCAAATTGAGTCAATGTGGGACGGGTTGAGTATTGTTAAAACAAGTAATCGATCTTTTACTAATCAATTCAATTTCAGAGCCCCCCGTGGCCGAGGAGCGAGCCGCCATTCCTCCTGCAGAAGAGCCCATTCCTACAGTAATCACCGAGACTCCTCCCATCGTTGATCTACCCACTACTACCATTCCTCCTCCAGTTGAAGAGACGACTCCTGCAGTAGTCACTACGACTCCCCCTCCAGTGGTGGATGAACCAGTGGTCACCACTCCTCCTCCTCCTCCCTCCCCTCCCGTCCCCACTCCCATTGACGACCTTCCTCCCCTTCCCGTATCTACGACTGAAGTCCCTCCCCCGGTCGAGGTCACGGAGACACCCAAACCTGCCGTTGTTGAGCCCACTGTGAGTATGTCTTCTGTCTTTATTTATTCAGACAATTGTAATCGATCCGTTTAAAATGTTTTCGTTGCAGGAATACTGCTACGGTAAAGACGAGTGTCCTCCTGGATCGATCCCCCCTCCCGCTGATTCCCTCTCTTCCCTCCCTCCCATAAATCCCGTTCCCTCATCGACTCCGCCCCCTTACGAGATGCCGCATCCTTCCGATCCCTCTCCTCCCACCACTACCATCGATCCATTCGACGGTCTTCCTCCTCTTCCCAATCACTCCAACTTCGGGCGTGCTCCGAGAGAGACAGGGGATGGATCCTCGTGCAACTACAAGTCTGGATTCATTGCCTCCACTCTCAGAAGCGGGCTGCCTGCTGTATTCGGAGGAATGACTGACGGATCCATTGGTGAGTACAGAATAACTGAAAAATTTTATTGCGATTTTTTTGGAGAATTTGAAATATGTTGGATATTCAGGTCTCTCGATCAATCTGACCCTCGTGATGGGAGCTCTAGTTATTGTGCTGGTATCGAAGCTTCTTTGCGAGGGAGCCGATGGCGCAGAATATGATAGATCGTAAGTGTGGACGTTATTAAATTTAATTATGCTTTTTACAATTAAAATTTTGTAGTGCTGCTCACAACGTGTCGACTGCTCTGAAGGCGTGCCAGGCTCAATTGGCAGTGGCCCAAGCAGAGGGAGCCGCACCCAGAATGGACCCCGCCATTCTACAGAAGGCTGAATTGGCTGATCACCAGGTTGGAGAGAGAGGAGACGAGAAGAGAACTGAGATGATGATCATTCCAGGCCCATCAGATCCGTCAATTGGAGATGCAACTGCACCATGCAATGGGAGATCTCGAGAGGAAGACTGCCGAGGCTGATGAGGCCAAGTGAGTGCAGAGAGAGGGAAGAGGATTGATTGACTGATTGATTGCAGTCGTCGAGTGGATTCGAGCAGAGAAGTGATCGCGAATGCAGAGATGAGAGCGAGTGCGGCAGAGAATGAATTGAGGAAGAAGGAAGAAGAAGTGGTCGAATTGAGAGGAGCCATCGAGAAGACTCATGAGAAGGTCGAGAGGGCGAAGGATGAAGAGAAGAGTGAGTGGAGAGAGGGGAGGGGAGTAGAGGGGATGGAATGAGGAGAAAGGTATTGCAGAGGAACGAAAGACTCGTGAAGCAATGGAAGATCAGATTAATGGATTGAAACACAAGGCTAGAGAGGCAGAGGAGAAATTGACCCAGAGAGAGAAGCAGTTCGAGGATGAGAAGAAGAGACTTGAAGCAGAGGTCATCCTTTTTTTAGATTTTAATTTTTTTTAAATTCAATAATTCAGATAACGGAGATGTCTAAACTGGTGGATGATATGGAGCAGGAGAAGAATGCAGTAGTAGAGAAGAGCAGTGAGAAGAGTGGAGAGAATGATAATGGATGGGATGACGACTCATGGGGAAAAGAAGTGGATGAGGTACGTTGAAGGGTGGTGGCAATGCCATAGTAGGGTTGGTGTAGGGTCGAGTTATCCGAAGGAGGGTTGTCACGACGTTGTTTGGTCCATTTTCACCAAAATAATGGTCGTGACACCTTTCACCGGGTAATTTCGACAACTTCGCACGTCTGTTTCTGTAGGAGAACACTGTCCACCGCTTCTCGATCTAGTACTGACTTGCTATTGACTTGCACTCCCGTTGTACTTCTCACTCTCTGTACCATGGTATGATCCCTTTCCTCTCGATAGAAACAGACGGGCGAAGGAAGTAGTGCGAATGGATCATGGAGTCACGGAGAAGAGGAGGAAATTGAGAGGGTGAGTCAGGATGATAGGGAGGAAGGGAGTACGGTAGAGTTATTGATTAATTTCCTTGCAGAATCTGCCTGCTCGTGAATCGTCGTCGAATTCGAGTGGAACTAACATCAGAGAGATGGTCAAGTTGAGAGCAAGAACTGCTCAATTGGAATCGGAGAATGAGACACTCAAGTATGAAAGGGCGAATAAAGTGATGGATGTAATGGTAATTGTTAAGGAGCAGCACTGATCGTGAGAAGGGAGAAAGATCTCGATTGGAGAAGGAGAGAGAAACTCTGACGAATGAGATTGACAAGTTGAAGAAGGAATTGGTCGAGAAGGAGAAGGAGAAGAAGGAAATGCAGGATAGACACTCGGACGCTAGTACTTCCCTTCTTGCGATAATGAAGTCATCCGAAGATGTGAGTATCGTACAGATGAATAGAGATAGACTGATACTGATAATTTCCCTTTGCAGCGTTGCAATAAGATGACTGAGGATGCGAACAGACTGCAGAGTGAATTGAAGACCATCGAGGAAGAGAAGAGATCGGCAGTGGAGAAATTGAGAGATGTGGAGAGTGAATTGAAGAGATTGAGGAATGATTATGGCCATCTCGAAACGAGACACTTCAATCAGATTACTTCACTCAAGAAGGAACTACAGAATACCAAGGAGGTCAGAGAATCGATCTATTTCTGGTTATGAACCAATTTCGAGTTGGGCATTGCGACAAGACAAGTCGAACTAGTCATTCATCTCCTCGATTGCAGCAATTGTCGTCTGCCTCGATGCTTCCTTCTCGTTCCGACCATCTGAATATGTCTGGGACGTCCTCTCTCGACGACAGAGTATCCCTCACTACTGGCGACTTCCACTCGCATTGGGATGAACCCACCGAGGCTGAGATCCAATCCGTCGTCCATATGACCAGAAGGTACGATATCCATCGACTGATGGGATAGCTACAGTACTCTCACCGTCTTCGTTGCAGGACACCTTCATCAGAACTACTGGGGTCGTCGCACTCTCGTCGATCGATTCGATCTCGTCGAAGTGATCGATTCATGCCTGACTCTGGGTCTCCCCTTGATTCTGGATCAGGAGGAGAACAGAGAATGGGAGGAGGAATGAATAGAGAGGGACCAGTGAGAGTGGAGCCGATTGGAGTTGCCCCTCAGAGGAGAATGAGATCACGATCTCATGGGAGAACTTCCACTCAACGACCGAGTTATCTCAATGAAGCACCACCCATGTACATGGGCTACCCACAGATGTACGAGTGAGTTGCAATTTTTACGTTCTTTTTTATTCCACTTATTATTACACTTATCTGTGTCTATACTAACAGCGAGTAACATTTATCTTCCGTTCCTCTCACCATCTCTTCCTATTAACCACATCTCTTCCATAGATGAAAAGGTACTGTAAAAACACGGTCGAAATAACTCATACCTTAGGGTTTAAGGAAAAAATATTAAATTATGCAAATATCTGATTTTTTAAAGTGCTTCCATTCGCAAATCAACTGTGTTCTCTTCAGATTGGATCGTCGTCATTCTCGATCAGGTCAACAATTGTACTATTCATCGGGAGGATCGAATGGAGGTCGATCTCCTCCTCCAGAGATGCCTCTTCTACCTGCGATGCCCCCTCCTGGAGTAAGGAAACCAAGTAGTAAGAGAGCTACTGGAGCACCACCCCAATAGGATCCCCCCTCCCCCCTCCTTGACCTACCTAACAAGTATTGATTTATTGATTCGATTCTGATTGAATAATCTGTTCTTTTCATTCTTGTAGATGCACTTTCCTCCGAAGTAGGTAATTTACAACACAAAACTTTCAAAAGTTTCTTCTTTTCCCTAATAGTCTTTGAATGTGACATAGTTTTAGAAACTGTTTATTTTAATCTAATTATTGATTATTAATTAATCTTGTATATGTGTACGTGCCTGGATGGTCCCCTTCTCTTTACGGTGTGTCTTCAATATCAAAGTGGATTTTTTTATAGAATAGGCCGATTCAAATATCAGTTTACTTCATAGTCATTGTGATTTGCTCCATTTTTTATGCAGTTGGAGTTTCGTTCATTCTTTCACTCTCACTTTTCATAGACTGGTATCAATTGGTAGAACGTGAATAATGCCCGTTTATGTAGAGTAGGAGTCCCCATTCCCCTATTACAGTACCCCCACTGTAAGCAACCCCCTCTCCTTTTTGACCACTCGAATGATCATTTCTGATCCGAGTTTTCTTTCGAATCACCACGACGATAAATTATTGTATCCCTCATTCTTTCCATTTGTCCACTCAACTACAAGACAGTTATTGACCAAGTCATCATATTTATCAAAGGGATAGGGAATCACTCGGAATTAGCACTAGAGGTAGAATGAAGTGGAAATAAACCGAGAGAATCAGGGTGGGTGGGAGGGGAGAAGGGGGCATAACGAGAAAGAGATCAAATATAAACGAAGGGCATCAAAATACAAAAATGCGGGATAAGTTAATGGGGTCTTAGATAGATGATCTACCTAGGAGGGCGGGGCTAACCGTGAATGAAAGATGGAGAAAAGGGGAGAAGGGGATGAGTTTGTGGTCTGAGAATAATCCTGAAAGGGGGAAGGATAGAAGGGGGAGAAGGGAGGGAATAGGTCACACGGTGGTACAGAGAGAGAACACTGGGAGACGATTCCTACTCATAAGGATGAGAAGAGATTTACCTCCTGTGATGACAGGCGAAGTAATGCACTCTCCAAGAGAAAACATAAACAATCGATCGATTCAAATAATACAGTAGATTATACAAGAAACGATAAAACGGGGATTACTGTAGGGGAGAAGAAGAGAAATGAAGAAAGAGGAAGGCTATCAATTGACTAGTCCCGACTCAAAACGACAAATGAAGAGAAGCCTCGTGTTAATCGACCAAAGCATATTGGGGGATTACTGTAGATGGGATACTGTAGGAAGCTATGGGGTATGGATAAAGTAACCGAGAGGGAAGAGTGATTACAACGGAAGAAGGGGATGCAAACGGGGTTATGTATGAACATTATTAGAGGAAATAAAGGGAGAAATTGTGACTGATGAGGAAGTTAAACCATGAGTGTAGAGATTAATCAAGAGAAAAGGAACCAACAACGGATAAGAGATACATTATTAACCATCTAAAATCATTCTGGGTGATTTGGAGAGGGGGGGGGAGGAGGGGAGGGGCGAGGGTAGGTCATTCTGATTGGTGGAACTCGGTTCAGGAGCGAGTGAGGTATGATAGAAAGGGTGAAATGGCTCATGATTGCAGATGGAAAAGAGAGAGAGAGAGGTAGAGTGAGGGAATCTATTGATTGATTGGCAGATGGAGTGCACTATACAGAGATAATCTAGAGATAGGGAAGGGAAGGGAAGGGCTGGCTAGATGGATACACTATGAGATATTAACCGTCTTCAACAGAGGAGTGGAGGTAGAATTCGATGAGATTTCACGAGTATGAGTGATTCGGAGTGGATAGTCAGTCCTTCGACTGATCGACGAGTGACTTTCCTATCCATCCGAGGTTGAGGTAGAGCTAGATAGGAAGATACATTGTGCAAGAGTGTGCGATAAGTGTATGGAAGAAACGACTAGAGAATACTATGGATGAGGTAGAGTGGACAGGGGGAAGGAAGGTGTACAGTGGGTGAAGGGATAGAAGTGCAGAAAATGAACCACTACGACGATGGAAACTATTGCTCCTGGCAGATTAGAATGGATAAGGAGATGAAGAGGGGAGAGGAGAGGGTGAGAGGGGGGGAGGGGTTAGTCGAAGAGGAGGGAATTAACACAATCACTGGGATAGGGGATCGGATAGAGCAGAGGAAGGGCAACTAAGAAGTCTACAAATATTGGACGATTTCAGAAAAAAAAGAAATATAAACAAACAAATAAAGCAACCTATGCTACAAGAAGGGCCAATAAGGCAGTGAGAGAGGGAAGAGAGACTATTCAATCAGTCTTGAAGAACTCTCTCGGAAGAGGTTCGGCCTCCTCTGATTTGACTGTTCCCATGAAGAGAGTGATCGAATGGTCGGAGATGACGTGAAGAAGAGAAAGAGCTCGAGGAAGAATCTCCTGGAACTTCCTCGCGTCCTCCCCATAGAGAGACTCCAGGTATCTGGAAGGAGGAGATGGTTAGATGGACGAGAGGGGGGAGGGGGGAGGGGACAGTACCTGAAGAGAAGGGCAGAGTAGTCCTGTCTGTGTTTGTCGATGAGTACTCGATCATTCGGATTGTTCACATTCTCTCGTTGAGAGAAGAGAACGATCAGCATAATGAGAGAGATGGCCAACTCATTCTTGCGAAGATCTTCGTGGAGGGCTGAGACGAATCTGAATAGGAGGACGGATTATTGATTTACCTTGAATCTACCGTAGCCCTCGCATTCTACCGTATCCCCCCGTGTACTCACTGCATGAATCGATGTTTCTGTTCATCTCTGCAGTCCATATTGAGTTGGTCGAACATGGAGACAGGGACGTTGTACTGATCGGGTACGACGGGAGTCTTCCATGAATTGGATGCAGCGTCAAATCGAGTGACTCCTCTCACAGTCAACATTTCCACCATTCCTCCCTTTAGAAGGGCGAATTTACCCTCGTTCGAGAGCTCATTGAAGGATGGCAACTGAAAGGAAGAGAAGGGATTAGTGAAGGAGGAGGATGAATCCCTCTTACCTTCTTGCTCATTTTGACGAGTCTCCTCATTGTGATATCCATGATGTTCATGATATCAGTGGGCGTTTTGTTGTTCTTCATGAACGATTCCCTCTGCTTTCCACTATCCAGAGTCTCGTTCATACCACTGAATGCCTCGCGAACCTGAACGACATCTTCTTTTAGAGAGGAATTTCGAAAAAAAACATTTATTCTACCCATGCAATTCGGGTTTCCAAGGACTGCTACAATACAGAATTCGAAAAATGAATAAACTGACATTATCGAGTGCCCTCAACTCCGCGGTATTCAACTGGTAGCTCAGCTTCTCTCCCGGATGGATATCGTCCTGCAATGGTCATTCATTATCCTCCCTTCCTCTCCTCTCTCCATCTCTCCATCACCCCCCCCCCCCTCCTCTCCCCTCTCACTCACCTCCTTCTTCGTTCCATTCCCGAAGACAGCCGCCAGATCGGGAGACCCATTCAATTCGTCGTTGATCGCCCCATCGAGATAGTCCTTGAGTCTCGCATCGAATTCGTGTTTGATGTGACCCGCACCGAGTTCCGCCAATCCATTCGACGTACCTGGGAGATCAAAGATCAACCCATCCACACATCTTATTCCATCGAAAGAGGGGAAAGGCTCACCATTGAGAGGGGAAGACATGTTCATAGGAGGGGAGAAGACGTTGGGTTTGTAGTCGGGACTGCCCTGATCTCCATTCAATCCCATCGGAGAGAGATTCGACGACTGCGCCATTTGCATGAGTGACTGGTACTCGTCGATCGACATCATCACCTGTAGAGGAGTATGGTAAGACTACGGTAATCAGGGAAGACGACGGGTTACTGTAAGTGGTAGCGTACCCGTCCTCTGAGTGGGTCGACGGTGACTCCTCTGTTGGCTGCAGCTGCAGCTTGCGACAGACTATTCTGCAGCATAGACTGGGGAGATCCGAGGGACTGCGCCGCCTGTCTCGCCTGTGCCATCTGGAGACGTTGCTGCAGCAGAAGAGCCGAGTCGTACTGAAAGAGAGAGATGAGACTACCGTACTCAGTCAGTTGTCGATTGACGATACAGTGCGAAGGGGGGAAGAACAAAGAGAGGGGAAGACTCGTACCCCATCAGACGACGAATGGTGACCGATTCCTCCCAGAGGACCCCCTCGATTCTGTCCAGGAGGGGAATCAGAATTAGAGGAATCAGTGGGAGAGAGGAGGGAGAAGGCCGATGTGGTGACGGACGGAGGGGAGACGATCGGACCCATCGAGAGACCATGACGGGATGGAGGAGAGTGCAACTGAAGAGAGGGGTACGGTAGGGAGGAGGGGGGGGCGGGAGTGGATACGGTAGGGAGAGACAAAAGGTTGGGGGGTACGGTAGGATTGGAGGGGGGATTACTCACCGTCATGTTGGGAGAGGTGAGTACACTGACAGGGGAGGAGAGACTCTTCATGGAGGGATCGTGCGGATTCTGGAAAGACTGAACTGGGGAGTAGAGTGAAGAGGGGGCGGGGACAGGCAGTGTCTCACCGCTCGGGTATGATCTCTTACTCGTTGTTGATTGGCCATGTTGTTGAGACGAGAGTTCTTCCTGCAGACAGATCTGATTAGAACAATCTTCGAATTGCATACCTCCCCTCCCCCCCCCCTTCTCTCCCCTCTCTCTCACCTCCTTCGCAGCTGCTCTTCATTCAATATCCATTCCTTCTTCATTCCCACGGAGAAACACTTCCTCAGTCGACATTTCTGGCAGAATCGTCTACTCACTGAGTTGATGTCACAGTCCTCGGAGTAGGGGCATTTGAACTCCTGCAGTGAGTGCTGCCATTGACTCGTCAATTATCCCTCCCTCTCGTTCCGTCTCATCCGGATCCCCTTCTCTTCTCTCTTCTCGCCCAATGGAGTGAGTAACTCACTCTCACCTTCGGTCTCAGTGCATTCCTTCTGAAGAAGGCCTTGCAACTCTCGCACGTGATCACGTTGAAGTTGTACCCCGTCGCGTGGTCTCCACACACTCGACACGTCTTCTGACGACGACGGCCTTCCTGAATCAGGGACTGTCATCTAACATCCCCCTCCCTCCCTCCCTCTCCCCTCTCGATGGTCTTCGATGCAGTCTCAGTTCCCTTCCCCTTCCTCCCCTCTCATCTCATCATAACTTTGTCTTCGAGGAAAAACAATTTCCAAACGTGCACAAAAAACGAAGAAAGGAAAACGAAAGAGAGTAGATGAGTGGTCTCGAAGGTCTCCTCCCCCCTCCCTCTCCCGTCTATCAGACACCCTTTTAATCTCAGGTCTAGGAGATAGTTAGACATCTCTCTCCCTTCCATTCATAAGGGCAAGATCATCGTTACATCTCCTTCAACTATGAAGAGTAGGGAGATGAGAGAGATGAGAGGTGAAGGGGGTTAGAGGGGGGGGGGTCTGTCAAGACTACTCTATTCTGATGAGATACGTAATTGGTACTCTTCTAGGTATACATCATGCATATTAATCCCCCGTCTACCTGATATTAGTAAGTGGAGGAGGGATTCTCCCTTTCGGTCCCTCTTCTCTTCTTCTTCTCATCTACAGTCCTCTCCCCTTTCTCTCTTTCTCGATTCTTTCGTCCACACATACAAAATAAACGGAGAGGGGATAAAAAGAAACGAGTGGGAAATGACCGAAGAACAGCTTTTCCCACTACAACCCAACATCTCTTTTCCCTCCTACAGTATCCCATTCCTACCGTATCTCTCTCAATCGACAACTAACTCACAGCATCAGTTGCTTCTCCTGCTGATCCAGGACTCTCACACGACGTTCGATTCTCTCCATCGCAACCAGTCGGCGATTGACCGTATCCTCCTGCAATCGATACCGTATTCTTCCCATCTACCGTACTCTCCCTCTCTCCCTTCTACCGTACCCTGATTGAGGGGTGAATTGTGTAGTGCAGCAGCGATGGAAGTGGGAGATCCGAGGACGGGAGCACGAAGAGAAGGAGGGGAATGGATCACCGGGTCCTCTGGAGTATTCATCTGCGGCTGAAAGATATGAGATAGATAAGAATAGATATCATTCCCAAGAATGAGAAGGCCAACTCATCTTGCCCTTTCCTACATACATCATCGTTATACATCTGTATTTCATGTATTCCCTCCCCATCCCCATGGTTCGTATACAGTATGATCCATTGGATGCTCATCTCTTATCTCCTCTCCGTTCCTTCTCATCCCTTCCCTCTAATGGCACACTTATCCATGTTTTTCCTCTTCCCCTTCTGTAGTCTTTCCTTCCTTCATCTTCATCTCTTCGAAGGAGAGAAGAAGGACGAGAGGGAGAGACTGTATCCCCTTCCTCCTCCTTCTCCTCTCACGCCATTCTAGAGACAAACCTCACGACAGTAACAACACCAACCGGGAACTTCCCCCCTCCCCCTCTCTCCCCCCTCCCCTCCCCCTTCCTTCTCTTCCTTCATTCGATGGTGTCACTGTTGTTCCCGATGGTGTTTGGACTTGTGTCTTATCTCAGTCTTCCTATCTCTCCCTTTTCGCCTACTCCAAGTACCGAAGAAAAGAAGGAGAAGAGGGGAAAACAATGAGGAGGCCAGGCTGGCCTACTTTGAAGAGGAGGAGAGTCCCAGATTGGGTAAGAGTATAGGGAAAGAGTAAGTAGGAAAGGAGACGGTAGTTCGAGATAGCCTCTACCCCCCCCCCCCCTCCCCCTCCCCCAGTATCTAGAGCACCCACCCCCAGCGTCCTTCCTCCCTTTTTGGACACTTGGAGGGGAAGGAACGGGATGGAACCAATTACCCCTTGTTAGAATAACCTATACGGTTATTTACGAGTTGAAAATGAGACAGATGAGAGATTGTGAAGTCTCCCAAGGATGAGAATGAGATCAAAGAGAATAGAGGAAAGAAAAGGAAATGAGTTGATAATTACCTCGTGTGATGGAACACCCATGTTGAAGTATTGAGGAGGAGGAGGGAGAGGAGGAGGAAAAGGAGGTGGAGGAGGGGGAGGAGGGAAGTGATATGTCGGATAGGGTGGATATGGTTGATAGGGAGGATAGGGAGGATATGGATGATGATGATAGTGCATTCGAAGGATGGGATGAGGACTGATGGAGGATGGCAGGAGAGAGAGGATACAGACGAGAGACGAGAGAGAGAAGCAGAGAGGGTCTAGAGCGGAGAGGAAGAGAGGGATAATCAGTGGGTGGAGTCGAGAGGATTCAGAAGAGACGGGTAGATGACGATTAATAGAAGGAGGGGATCGGATGATTAAGAGACAACGAGGGGGATTATCACTGCACTTTCGATTACTTTCTCCTCTCTGATACTTTCCCTTTCTGTTCTCACTCTGATTGAACCCCATAAAGGGAAGAAGAATGGCACTCTCACTCTTCCTTTCACGTTGCTGCTTCCCCGCTTTTTTGCCCATGCTGACCACTAGACATAAACATGACTGGCGGTGAATGATAGGAAACTTGTACAGAAACTTGGCCAGCAAAAAACCCCTACACCAGGTGGTGTCTCTTCCCCTCGTAGTTCTTACCTTGAACATGGAAGGGTTTATCTTGTTGAACATGCTCCAATTGAGATACTGCTGAGTGGACAGCAGATTGTTGATGTCTACCATCCTCACTCCCAGTCAGTCTACGATCGACGATTACTGTAGCAGGACAGAGATACGGTAGGCGGAAGAGGGGACGGGATCTCTGGTCGCGAGGAGGGAAGGGGGATACTGTAGCTTCGTAGTCTGTGAGAGCAGAGACCGTGTGGCAGAGGGGAATAATAGTGTGCTCACTCGGGAACGACGAACATTCTCTGAACGAGACGAGATGAGAAGGGAAAGGAAGGAGGAAGACGATGACGGAGGGGAGGAGGGGAGGAGGAAGGAGGAGGGGAGGAGGAGGGAGGAGGAGGGGAGGTGATGAAGAGAGAGGAGGAGGAGGATGCAAAAAGGAACACGAGTTATGTTGCGATTGCGATGGCAGAAAATGAGAACTACAATTGGAAGAGAAGAGAAGAAGGCGAAAAAAGACGATAGATGAATGGAGAGAAAGGACATAAAATGGAGACACGAACGAGAAGGTTTCAATCATATCTATATAGAGACTGCGTTGAGGAGGAAGAAGGGGAGGAAGAAGAGGAGAAGGAGAAGGAATACAGAATGACGATCAACTGTGCTAGAGGGAATGAGAGAGGGGAGGGGAGATCTATGAACGGTTGAAGAGGAGGAGGGGGGATAAAGGGAAGGAACTGTTGCTTCCTTCTGAGGAATGTCCTCCAAATGGGTGCAGATAGCAGACTGTTTGACTGTTGAGATGAGAAGAGGAGGAGGAAAAGGGGGAGGAGGGGGATGGGG